>VWYI01035871.1:1385-85920 GCA_013399455.1 Anthoscopus minutus
CAAACCACGATCTCGTTACAGCTACATTGAAATTACACTATGCAAATAAAACACTCCAACATCTATAGCATTTCAATACTAATTCTTGACAGAAGATTTCTGTTTAATCCATTCTTCTTTTGCACAGTCATACACTGGGATACAAAAGTTTGAAAAGTGACTTAGGCCAAATAAAGAGGAGTCATTTGTGAATTAAATTTTGATTGCAAAGGATCACACAGCTTGCTGTTTTAAAATGCAACATGAAACGCTAGTCTTCCAGTAGGAAGAAAAAGCCCATAAACATGTGGATGTCCAGCTGAAGTCAAGTTTTAAAAGCTTTTAGAAAACACAGACCCAGATTAATTCTTAAGAGTGCAAATGCTAACAGGATAATTATCTTTAACTGCTAAAGTGGAGTTGTCACATGAAAGTCTGACGTGCTGGTGCCCACCTAGCATGTCAGTAAATATTAGATCAGAGCTATACAGAAGCATTTGTTGCAGGAATCACAAACCTGCATTCAGCAAGGATAGTACCCAGAATGCAATCTGAACTGCACATTAGTTAGGGCTCTAATTGCTTGCATTTGCCTTGCAGCATGGGATAAAAGCAGCTGAGGGCTTATTCTTCAAAATCCATTTGAGATCCTTGCTAACTACAGGTCAAGGATGCATCCTCTCTCCTCACCTTACTGAGGATATTTGCTTCCATAGCTTCCAACAAAACTCTGTCTAAGAATATCCTGGTCAGCATCATTAGTGTCACACGAAGGCTCTCACAGAAAATCATGGGAGCTGTATGTTGCTGTGTCTACCTTGCATTTCTCTGCAAAGCTAATAAAATTCAGGGCATGCCTGACACACAGCCAAATGCCCCAGGCCAGGGGGACTGGCCTCACCTGGCCTCTTTTGGTTTAAGCCAAGAAGTCAAGTCCATCTCATATCCTAAAGCTCTTCTGCCACCATCTCTTCCCCTACTCCACTTCCCAGCTATGTTTCTCCTTATTCCAACACTCCATGGCAGATTTTACCTGTAATTAAGCTACACTGCAATAATTTTAAAGAGACACTATGAAATATTATAATGAGCTCACAATACTACAACAGTAAACATCCAGGACAGCCCAACAGTACCTACAGAGAAGTTCCTTTTCCAGCTCTAGTACCCGTGGTTTCCTACCACGAACCTTAACAAACCAGCCTGCTGCAATTCTCACAGGAATGTAAGGACACATGGAGCAGGGAGGCTGAAAAAGTTCATTTTGTTACTTTAGTTTTTAGAACAGTAGCTTACTCTCAGGGCATCACTGATACTCTTTTGTTCTCCTCTCACCCTGATCTCACCCTGTAGCCATCAGAGCCAGTATCGCAGGTTTTTCATGCTACAGTATCTGTTCCAGCTAGGACTCCACTACAATTTTTCCCTACATAGTACCACTGCTTGGACAGATTGTCTTGTTTCTTCTTTTCAATAAAACTGCTGTTGCAGAAAATGCTACAGCACAAAGAAACCAAAGAAACCAAACTGAAGTATTCTGGTTGGAGCCAGTAAGCTGTTCCAACTGCACCAGAAAATAATTCCTGAAGGTAAAGGTTTCCTGGGACTTCTGTCTGCTCAGCTAAATGCTTCCTTCTGGAAGGGCCATGCTCTTGAATGTTTTCTACAAGCAGTAAAAGGCAGACAGAAAAGAAACTAATAAAAATTGTTATTAAAAAACCAAACCAAAACCAAAAAACCTGCCACCGGTGGGCAAATATTAGAATTTTTAATCTTTACCTTTATTACCCAATTCACCAGTATTTTAAGTTAATTTTTCGCATGGCTCAACACTAGTTTGCAGCAGCATGACCTTATGTGTGCAGCTGTAGCAAGAAATCAGACAGGAAATCAGCACCATTCAGGATGTATATAAACATCAATCTCTGACAGCATACATGAGCCTGTATATCTAGCCCAGCAGAGTACTGCTCCATCTCTCACAAATGAATACTTAATTTTTTTTAAGTATCCAATGTACTAGTATTTTCATTTGTTCACCTTCTGGTTTTATTTAATATATAAGCCAAAGAAATTTTAAGAAGTCAGTGACACAAAAACTGGCAAAGAAGCTGTGAAAACATGAATATCAGATTAGCTTGCTAGAAAAATCTTATTTTAGTCCCATCTATCAAAGAACATATAAGATGCACCACAGTTTATTAAAACAAAAAAGGAACTGTTTTGCATGACCTGCATATAATAAAAGCCTCACCCTCTTAAAGAAGCTGTCTTCCTATTTGTCTAAATCTTACCTCAATCCTTTGAAGCAGGAATGGAAAAATGAAATGGAAATAAAACTTTTTTTTTTTTTTAATGAGATTATGTGATAAACAGAACTTTGTGGCACTCACCACCACTGGACATAGACAACAATAAAAAAGATGGGGGAAGGAGTCAAGGTACAAAGTCTCATTACCCTTTTGAGCAGATCAGCATGGGAAAAAATGGAATTTATGCATAAATTTCAAGCTAGGCGTGATCCAACTTTACAGCATTAGTCCTCTCTAGCCTACTTGGTTTATACGTGAGGTCTTGGAGCTTTGATTTTTTTCAATGGGCTGAGCTGGAAAAAGAGAACATCTTTCAAATTCTTTACTGCAAGACATGTAAGAGTCTTAAGATATACAAAAAGAAAGGAAAACATTTTCTGCAGTCACTTAAGTGACTCAAAAGCAACTCTGAACCAAGCAAGTATATTTGTAACTTACCTTCAAAAGAAAAAAAGGACATGAGAAGAGGCACATAACTGAAAATCAATACACTTCACCCTCAGTTTGTTGAATCCTGGGAGAGAATTACTCAGAAAATACTTCCCGTATGGGCTGTGCATCTTTGTGTACAGCAAGCACAGCAGAGCTGGGAGCACTCCTATGGCACAGCTGCTACAGCTGCTGCTGTCCTGCTCATCCTTCCAAGGGTGCTCTGGAATCTGAGAGCACAAGCCTGTCACCCCTGAGACACAGCAGCTGTTTGAGCATCTTCTGCTGCCAACGCATTTCTACCACACTAGAGAGGCTGTGAGCACTGAGGGCCCTGTCACAAACCAGATACTAGCACTGATCACAATGAACTACACAGAGTTGTGTCAGGACACATAGGAACAGAGCTCAAGAGTTTCATCATCTTCCATGGACAGACCTACAGATCAGAAACTTGTTCTTTTAATATTTATCCAACAGCTAAGGGACATCAATTTGTTCCCACAGATTTTCCCCACAGGCTTACCCAGAGATTACTTATTTTTTGTTGTTCCCAGCAGGAGGTATTGCAGGGTTTGGATTAAATACACAATTATTTTTTCATGTGGTTTTCAAGAGAAAATTTTCTTGTACTACATCAGTATACTGTCTCAATCTACAAAGGTAGATAAATGAAGCTTCAGAAATCTCCTTTTAAATTCATCCTCCTAGAATAATTATAGTAAAATAAAAAATGACAAAGCAGGAGTCAAGATCACTGTAAAAGGCAGAGCAGAGAACCCTTTTAACATACCAGTGTATCATACAGCCTCATACAAAAGAACAAAGTCTAATAATTCTGAACTTGAACATTTAACTTCAGTCCCTAGTAACATCTGCAAAGAATTTTCAGATGATCTCAGCAACATCTCATATCAGTATGTAAATTAAAGAGGCAGTAGTCTTTTATTGCACCCATTCAAAAATACAGTAGACTAACATGAAACACCACACCAGGTTAAAGGTCAACATTTTTTCAAAAGCTGTAAAACGAATTATTTTAGAATTAAACACAAGTACAACCACATTTAGTTACTCTTTCACAAATTAAAGGGACAAACTCTATTCCATTCTTTCTGGGCAGCCCACAAGAATCCAAAAGAATCCACACTAGTAACCTCGAGTGGGCTGAATAGGCTCCTTCAGGTTAACCAGCCTTTCTTCACCTAACTCTTCACCTGCACAAAGAACCCAATACCAGTGTTCCACACAATGGCACAGAGCAATGTCTTGCACCTTGGAAGTTATTAATACAGAAAGGCTCTGAAAGGTTAGACACTAGAAAAACAAATGTATACAAATGGCTAAACTAGGTAAGGCAATAAAGAATGGGGATGCCATATGCAGGCGTAACATAGGCAGTTTCCTGCTCCTAAGGCTTTGAGACTTATGACCAAGATCAATCAGATCAGTGCTCAGGGTGCCAAGCAAGCTGCCACTTCCTCCAGCACATGTCCCCTCAGCTATGGCACAACTGCCACCCTAAGCCTCCTTTCCTAAGCTACTTTCTACTTAAAAGAGAACAAGGGATTCAGAATGCAATTTATAATCAATAGAATTAGACCAACCTTTGAAACATCCACATTTTTGACAGCTCAGTGGCTTACAGTGTGATCTGATTACCACACCAAGATCTGCATCCAGTGCTCTTCAGCCACTTGTTCACACCAGTGCTCCTGTGAGATCTGCCACCACAGCTGTGCACTGCAGTGCTTCAGTGTGGACACTGCAACACGCTAAACACTGAAACTCTTTTCAGTGTTTTGAATTCAATTTATTCAAAGTTTGCTTTCAGCAACCTTTAAAATGATTTTAAACACCAAAAACACTCAATATAAAATTCGGGACTACAAAACAACATAACAGTAGAAACTTAACACTCTTTGACATGAGTGAAATTATCAACTGTCACAAGAGCCCAATTTTAAAAGCTCTGAATCCTCGCAGAACATATTTTTGAGCATACAATCTAGATACTATGAAAGTGCACATAAATTAACTTATGGTCTACCACTCATTCTGTTTTGTATGTAAGAGAAGCTACACTTGATGGTAACTCAGTTTCATCTAAAATAATTTTTAAATAGCTTAAAATTGTACTATTGATACAGGCAGCAAAGCTTGTTTATTTTAAGGGTTATTTATAGACTGCCTGTCTCTAAGAGGAATGCATTAACTTAGTTTCTTAGAAAACATATTCCTTTCAAGACAACGTGCAACTGGAGCGCAGCAAACATTAAAACTGGACAACAGACTTAAATTGAGGCTATAATTTCACAGCTGAAATTGGGGAAGGCACTGCCAGGATGAGATGTCACAACCAAATCCTTTTCTCCTTTGAACTCACTCATCTGTGTGAGTTCCGTAATTCAGCTTACCACCACCTGTAACAACTGATGGCATAACCTGAGAGCACAGGTACTCCCAGCCAGATCTCTCCTCCTGTGAGTAGCAGAGCACATACTCTGTTGAACAAGGCATTAAACTGAAACCCCAGTTAACAGAGACTCAGAGGTAACCCACAATTAGCTTGCCAGCAGCTCCAGTGTGGATCCTGGGGCAGGCTATCACCCGAGCAGCTGCAGCTCCATGGCACTACAGGAACTGCTGTGCATGTGACACTCCAGTTAGGGCTAGGCATGGAAGAGAAACAGCTGCAGTGACCTCCCAGGGATTCAATCCCACACTCATTCGACTCACAATGCAGCTGTGGGAGACTTGAATGTCTCTCATCTATTTGAAGCTCTTCTTTCCCTCAGGTCTCCAGGATGTCCTTCCTACAGCTTTCTACAACATGAAAAAAAACCTCTGCCATGTGCTTTAATAGGTAAAAACACCAGATTTCCCCACCTAGAAGGTGGCTTATGAATACAAAAATTTGATTCTTCTATCATAAGTCCAGTGCTTAATACAAGATGACAAGTGATTATCCTTGATTTAATTTTGGTAAATCCTTGATTTTGGTCCTTTTCAAAAGCATAAATAATAGGTGCGACAAAAAAACCAAAAAACCATAAATAATAGGTACAACAAAAAATCCCCTACCCCAAAGTGGAACCCCAAGAACAGGAAAAAATTATCCTGAATCTCTTGCCTGTACATGATCTATGTATGTAGGTGTAGAAAACAGAAAATTATGCCTTTAACCAGAATAACTAACTGAATATTGCTGTCAGGAAAAAGAGAAAAATAATTACTTTGTCCAAAGCTAGCATCTTAAGAATCCAAAAGGTTGAAAAAATGGCTCATTAGAAAGTCCCATGCAACCAATACTACCTTGCCACCATGATTTAAATTTCACTGTTTATTATTTATATACCAATGTTCAGCTGTGACAACAAGAACAGGCCAAAAAGATTGGGATTGGTTTTGTTCCCTAATTTTGGTCCTGGTAAATCTATATGTCTGGCTAGAGAGAAATGGAGATGCCACTTCTTTAAAAAGCCTCTTAATCAGGGCTCTGCATGAACTGGTTATTCAGAGTGAGGACATAAGGATTTTGGGGGCCAGAACATTGTTCGTTCAAAACAGAAGATGTGCTAGTGTCCCTGGATTCACAAAGCAAAGCAAGAACTGGCAAGTTCTGCCCTCTGACAGCTCAAACCATGCACTTTGTACCTTCTATTCCAGCCATGCCTGCCAATGGCATCACATACAAACCCCATCAGCTGCAGACTTAATACAGGTATGGAAAACATCATGGGAACAGTTGGTATGGACAGGTATGCTACAGCCCAACAACTCAGACTGCCACACACTTCCTTGATAGGTTCAGGGATGCTATAAGAACATCAGAGATAAAGAGTAGTTAAATTGGATAATGTTAGAGCAGGTATAAATTACACATGATCACTCTAAAGACAGAAGTGATTAAATGTTTGGAAGTTTCATAGGAATGTACAAACACTCGGCTCACTTTAGAGGGCACAGACCTGCTTAGACTGGAAGAAAAAGTATAGAGAACACAGGTATTACCAGGGACATAAAAATGCAAAAAAAACCCCAAAAGCACATATCAACAAGATCAGTAAGACAGCTCTTGGCTTTAACTGATATTCTGTCCCAAAGGATCAAAGAGCAAAATGTCTCATCCAGCAAGAATATGGTTGTGTTAGAAGCAAGTGTAGAAAGTACCTACTGAGACAGCAAAATCAGGCCAAAAAGTCAAAGCAAAATGTTTAAAGTTACTGAAGTTAGTTTTATATACAGCACACTCAGCTGCCCCAAAAACATCATTTTCACCAGAGGCTTTTTTAAACCCAGGATTTAACATGGGGATAAGTATGCATGGCAGGGTTTTGGTTTCTCTTTTGCTTGTTTGTTTGGGAAGTTAAGGACATGAGAGAAGGGCTGTTTTAACTTCTTACATCAATGACAAAAGAGGCCTTTTTTTTGGAAAGGCTTTTATTACCTATACTTATTTATTAAGAAAGGCCATACTTGTCCTTCTGGCACACAGCTGTCTTCTTCATCATGCAAGGTTCTTTTAATGAATCAATTAATTCTTTAATGTCTTCATCTGCTTTTCCTGCTTTGCATGTTGCAAGTACTCCTCTCTATATCACTTCTGCTAAGCCAGAAAAGTTCTCCCAGGCATCTACTCTAACTGTATCTTCCTCCTTTTCATGCTTGGGTTGACACAGATATTCCATCTTTAATCCCAGCAGAAGTCACACCATAAAGACAAGATATTTTGATACAGTAAAGGAAAGCTATTGCTCTCTGGCAGGTGGAAAAGAAGATTTTGTTGGGAGGTGTGGAGGGAGGGGAAGCAGTGTATGTGTTCCCTAGCAGAGAGACATTTCAGATTTACCCAGTTTTCTTATATGCAGCCTGTTTTTCCCAAATCTCCAGATGTGGTGTCAGACCCCTACTAGTGACCAGCCTGCTTGACATGTTCTTTGATGTTGCCACACATACAAGAGGATGCCACTCTTTTTCTCTAGTGCCCAAAGCAGAAGAGTCTGCATAAAGGCAGCAAAATTAACACATTTTAAACTTGGTCAACTGTTTGCTCTCCCTAGAAGAGAAGCCATCTGATACGTGCAGTACTTTACTTACCTTTATGTACAATCTAATCAAAAATGCCATAGCTTACATTTAACAGGAAACCACAAGATCAAACTGATATTAGATGCAATTATGGGTCAAAAACCCTCTAAAAGGCACTAAATTACAACCCACTGCAACCTTTGTTGCGACAGGAAGTTATTGACCCAAGTTTTGAGTTGCAAGTCTGGTAACTAAAGGCTCTGGATCCAGTTTTGGGTCCTACAGTGGAAGAAAGATACAAAGCTTGTGAGAGAGTCCAAAGGAGGGCCACAAGGATGGTGAAATGTCTGGATAAGAAGCCACATGGGGAACAGCTGAGGGTACTTGGTCTGTTCAGCCTGGAGCTGGACTCAGAGATCTTTGTGTGTCCATTCCAACTCAGGATATCCTGAGTCTGTAATTCTAACTCTGTACAAAAGCCCGACAGAGTTCAACTTTACTGATGTTACAATTACTCCTAGTTTATCCAAGTTAGAAAAGCATCAGAACTATTTTAGCCAGCATGATGACTTGACACTTAAGCTACCATAACATCCAATTAAAGATAAAAGGCAATATAATATCCTTTGAATTAAAACCACCTACCTTCTACCACAAAACACGAAATAAAGCATCATTATAAACACTGTATGTATTATTAAGACTTTCAGTTAAATTCTGAAGTAACACAGTCCAAAATGTATTTCTAATAAAAGGACATCCTTTTATTACAAAAGACTAGGAAATCCATCCTAAAAAGCATATAAAAAATTCCCAAACAAAATCTGTGTCTTCAATACCTTTCTCAAAGCCTGTATGCATCAACCAAGACATTTGTTCCTACCCTTATTCAAAGTTAGTCTGTGTTCTTAACTTTGCATTCAAACCAAGTCACAAAAGCAGCTCAAAACTGCCCTCCTGTCACTCAAATAACCAGTAACACATAACCAAAACAGGCCTCCATCTGCCAATTATGAACAGGCGTCAACACTCAGACATCAGTCACATTGTTTCAGAATAAAACATGCAACACAAAAGCTGCAGCAGCATTTTTAATAAATGCCAAACAATTTCAATTCCATTGTTGGTTGTCACAGATCACAGTAAGGTAATGAAACCTCACCAGCAGATGAAAATCAAAGTTAAGATGTCATTTGCTACCACCTAGGTGTTGGTATCAAATTTCAAGTTACCAGACACACAAACTTCAATGCTTTTAACCTGCAACAGTTTCAGCTAGAACTTCCTGTTCAACATCAAGATATCATCTTGCTTACCACCCACCACTGACCTTGAAAATAGAATTGTCCTTCCACTTTCATATTAGCTCCACAAAACCGTCTTCCCTATTCCATGTAAACCCTATCCTAACAAGATACCTTAGTCCCAGATCCTACAAGCCTTGAACACTCACTTCCACTCTGTTGATACATGTAATGGTGCCACCTGAGTGGGAGTGAACTCATATCAGCCACTTCAAAGTCCAGATAACAATCTGTTTGTAGTAATGACCATTAATAAAGTACTCCTGGCAATGCTTTCCTGATGTTTCCCTGCCCTCCGTTCCCTGCTCATCTATCACTGATGTGTTTTCTTCTACAGCTTGGACCATCTGGAGAAAACCAAAAGAAATTGATTGAATAAGGATAGGAAATGCTGAAGCTTAATGAGAGGGTGGGTAACAAAAACCCAAACTCCAACAAAGCAACAACCAGTTCTTCATCCATCATAAGTAACTGTGAATAAGAACAGAAATATTCAATAAGGCATGATTTGACTTGAATACACTAAAACAATTTCCATTACACATTACAGACATGGAAATTACACTGCAAAAGGGAAGCTGGTAATTTTGCTTGACAACGGGTTTTCATCAGTGTTCAAAGGTCAGCACACTCGTGCTTGCCTGCGAGTGGTGTCCTATTTTGGAAGATGTAGACTAAGGAAAAGTTACTTATGTGTAATCAACAAATGGTTTCAGCTCTCAGATACAGTACTATCTTGTGAGCAACTTTCTGCCAAATGCTGATATCATCCTGGATTAAAAAAATAAATACGACAAATTTTTTTTTCTCTCAGCAAGCCTTTGCACTAAATCAGAAATGCTATCAGCTACAAAGATTTGACTTTACTCTCATAGAAACAGTTGATACAAAAAAGCTGAAAGGAATGCAAAAAATAAACCTCATTATTTCAAATCATAAACTAAATCCAGTTTTACCAGGCAGCACTACTTGAACAGCAAGTTAACTCAAAAACTGCTAAATTAATGCTTCTGATTCTTGTGTATTGCACTGAAACTACTAACAAAATGCATATGAGATAATCTAAGACAAGTTTTGCTTTAGATAATCTAAGACAAATTTTGCTTTAGATAATCTAAGACAAATTTTGCTTTAGAACTTGTTAAGTATGAAAAAGAGCTGACTCAACTACATTTAACTTTCCATGTAGAAGTGTGCAAAAGCAGAAGTTTCCACTCAGGAAACAACACAACCTTACATAACACACTCCCATTGTAAAAAATGTTTTATCCCATGTTCACAGTGAAAAGCTGATTCTCACTAGGGACCACAGCAGCTTTATGCCTTGCCAGCACTTTCACAAATTCTAACAGAGCTACAGAGCCCTGTATAAAAAATTAAAAGCTGCTGAAGGGCAAGGACCTGTCATGCCTGAAGTTGCTTAAGGCCCAGCTGTGCTTTCAGAGTGAAAATATGTCACTTTGAATAACCCAAAGATCACTGGTTCACTTCTCATAATGGGTAGCAAAGTCTGCTGAAGGTATTAGTTATGCAAGGTAATAACGACAAACACAAAAAATGCTCTTGCACCAAGAGTCAACCAAAAAAAGAATAAAAGAAGTCTGATGAATTATAAATCTATATGCATTGCACTTTTATCACACTTCTTATGCAACTGTTGGCCACAGGACACCAGGCTCCAAGTCCCTGCTGTCTGAAGCAGTACAATACTGATTATGATTATGAGCATGACCAAAGTCTCAAGGAGAAAAGTCAAAAGAGCATTTCCCAACCTCTAAGTAATCTACATGGATGTTGTAGCCTTACAGGCACGCTTTGCATGACAGCAAAACAGAAGGGAATTTGCAAAGTACAACAAGTATACCATGCACAATGACAAAGTAACTACAATTCATTACTCACTTATTTCTAAAATATGAGCATTGAGAAGTAAAACTATTATTCTAGAAGAAAACAGTATTTCCATATCTTCCTCCTATTTTACTTTTTCCTTTTGGAAAAAGTTTCCATTGCTTTGGTAACTGGAGTGCTCTAGTTTAACCCTGGTTAAACTACTAAAGAACAAAGGAGTGGGAAATTATAAGGAAGTTATCTGGTACTTGGATATGATGTGGGCCCTTTCATCATGGCAACAGAGATTATTTTAACTTCTAGACCTAAAATCTAAGAAAAAAGTTGATACTGTCAGAAATTTAACCCCATCATAGTTAAAAAAAACCCAAACATCTAAATGACTCACCTCACCCACAAACAGCATGTAAGTACATAAGATTAAACAATAAAATTTGATGTCAACACATCTCAAACATACACCTTCTTAGACTTCTACAGTAAAACAAAGTATGATCTTGTTAGTGGAGACACACCAGAGGAGAACTGAGGGCACATAATATCACACATACTAATTAAAATCACTGTTAATTGAACACACATCATAATTACCACCCTACTGCAGAATTCACTTCACGGAGAACATACAAACCAAACAGCCTGGCAGCTCATACTCCAGGAAAACTCTGTGTACTCAATGAGGAATGCTAATCTGGGGACCTTAAAACTTGAAGGGGCAGGGCAGCCTGTTTGGGCAAAGCACAGCTTCTCTGCGCCTCCCTCCACACCACAGTTAACTATGACTTACCAGTCACAGAAAAAAAAAGAATTGTTAAAAATGGAATTACCACAAGCTCATCAGATGGACCAGTTGTGACTGTAAAATCAACTAGTATTGAGAAGCCACTAAAAGAGAGAGAAAGGGCATATGAACACATCTTCAAGAACAGATTACAGCCACATGATAGATCTACAAATAATACATGCAATACATGAGGAAGACTGAAAAAACTGCAAGTATTTTTATTCAAGCATAGGTCAGCACTTTTATGAACAGTTTCACTATTTCCTGCATTGTCAACTTTCCTGTTTGGAGGTTCTTTGCTATAAAATAAAAAGGTCCTGAAACTATAAGAAGGAATACGTAACTATGAAATCACAACCATTACCTATGAAATCAGAAGTACACCTCAGTTATTAGCAAGTTTCTTCAAGCTGTCTTGTTTTGAAAATAAGGCCCTTGCAGAAGCAAATATAAAGGAAAGAAAAGAGAAGAAATCCTATATTTACTGAATAAGGTAAGAAAAAACAACAACATATTCATAGTCCTCAAGACTTTGAAGTGAATCAGTGAGAAAAAAAAAACTATCAAGGGGCTAAGCAGTTAAAGAATCATCAAGAAAATGGTTGGAAGACAGACACACCCATTTATATTAGCTATCTCTTTAGAAGTATAAGGAAGTAGCACAGTACCAAAAAAGTAGGCTTTTTTTTTTTTAATGATACAGCATTTAATAACGTTTATTAACCCTTTTATTCTACCACAGGTACAGAATAATACCTGTTAAGGTAAAATGCTACTCAGGCCTTAATCAGCTGGTGTTAGTGATATAGTATTTTGAAAATGGTTGCAGAGAGAAAATATATGCACCAGAAAACTGCAGAAAAACTGTTCTTAGAGCATTAGAAATGATACCACACCTAATTTAGTCAACCACATGCGCCTAAATAAAGATTGTTTCTTCCTTGTGCACCAAGTTCTGCACAATAAAATGTCTAAAAAGGATAAGGTAACATAAAACAAGCTACACACTATTTCACCTTACTTTTAAAGCAATTTCTTTTCAAGAGAGTCTACTCATTTTCTTAGTGGTATTTTTTAAAGTCAGTATTAGTTTTGCCCTTCTAAATACTAGTAATCTCCACTGCACTTTTCCTCTTCATCCCCAAAATGGTGTACTTCACTTTAAAAGTGACCTCAGCTACATGTAGCTGAACATAAATCTCAAGTCCTGCCACACTGTAGTTTCAATTCAACTCTACCTCAGTGAAGGCCTTGAAAATATTACTTATGTTTATTTCAGCAGAGTATTTTAAAACTGATAAATCTTACAAAAAAATAAGTCACAACAACCTGTTTTGATATATGACACCATTAAAAAGGTTAGCAAAGCTTAGAAACAAACTCCTTCTCACAACCAAATTTAAGACTAAACTTTTGTCCTCCATCTACTCACTAAGGGGCTTCTACAGTCGACTGAGGAGCTCGTGTAGAACTGCTCCAAATCTCAAAAACGTGAGTTCACACATGCATTAGGAGTGTGGAAGGAAGAACTGAGAGTTGAACCACCTGCCCAGAGCGTTCGGTCACTGTCACTATGCAGCTTGCCACGAGCCACAAGAAACTCGAGCTACCCCTGACCTCCTTCACTTTCTTAAGATTTGCGCCTAAACACGAGCCGCCCCACAATGGGAGAGCCCAAGAAGCCGCCGTTCTGCCGGAGGCCGGCAGCGCTGTGGGCTCGGCGCGGAGCTCCGATCGCTCCGGGAAGGGGCTGCGGGCTCGGCGCGGAGCTCCGATCGCTCCGGGAAGGGGCTGCGGGCTCGGCGCGGAGCTCCGATCGCTCCGGGAAGGGGCTGCGGGCTCGGCGCGGAGCTCCGATCGCTCCGGGAAGGGGCTGCGGGCTCGGCGCGGAGCTCCGATCGCTCCGGGAAGGGGCTGCGGGCTCGGCGCGGGGCACAAGAGCGGCAGCACGGCCCGGCCCGGCACAATACAACTGTTGCTGCGGCCGGACACGGCAGAAGCCGGGGCCGCTGCAGGAGCCGCTCGCACCGTGCGGGCCCCGCCAGGGCCGCGGCACCTTCACCGGCAGGACAATTCCTTCCGAGAGATGCCGCTAGGCTCCTGCTGCCCCCGGCCCCTGGTCCCGCACGGGGCCCGGCACGACCAAACCGCGGCCCCGACCCCGGGCGGCGAGACGGGCGGTGCCCCCCGCCCTTTTCTCCCTCCTTCCCTCCCTCCCAGCTCGGCCCCGGGCAAGACCCCTCTCCCGCCGGGATGGCGGCGCCCAGCCACGGGCGCGGCCCCTCACCGATGGTGGAGATGAAGGTGGTGTTGAAGGCGTCCTCGCTGAAGCGGAAGAGCAGGCAGGTCTTGCCCACACCCGAGTCCCCGATGAGCAGCAGCTTGAACAGATAGTCGTAAGTCTTCGCCATCTTCGCCTGGGCTCGGCTAGCCGCCGCAGCAGGAGGGGGCGAACGCGGGACGGAAGGAGGGCGGGCTCGGGCGGGAGGGCTGGGAAGGGAAGCAGGGGCGGGCCCGAGCCGCGTCACGGCGCCGGAACCGCTGGTCCCGACGGGCCGTGTGATCCGCGGGCCCCGCGCTCCCTGAGGGAGGCCGGGCCGGCTGGTGCCCCTGGCCAGGCCGCGTCCCGCGGAGCTCAATTCTCGCTCGAACCCAGCAGGAGTTGTAAGAAGAGTCGTGTAGTTATATATGCAAGTGGCACGTTTAATAATGGCATAATACTCCTGAGTCGCTAATAAGCGAGTCTAACGTGTGACCTCAGAAATTTACCTGTTGCCCTGGGCACGTGAACTTAGAAAGAAACTTGTGCACAGAACAAAAATTGTTTTCACGCTATCTCGCATAACACTGGAAACGGCGGTATTCTACAAGAAGATATCTACTCTAGAACAGTTCAAATGCTTTCTCTCATCTTTTTTCCACTAATAATGTCTTGGTGTGAGGCAGCCTCATTATGTATTTATTACAGTGTGTTCCCCACAGGGTGTCACAAGGCACTATAAAAATAAATAGCACTACTGAAACACTTCAAAATGACAGCAAGGACTTACAGCTTTAATTTAATTTAAAAATTGTAGCCTTCAGACGAGCTATACAGAACTCTCTAACTCTATAAATCACTAGAACAGTTCTTAGTTTCCTCGTAGCAAAAACAGGAAAAATATTTCCCCAAATCATTCATTAAAGTTTCTATTCGTTATAACCTAGCCTACTGTAAAAGATCCTTTCTCATTTTTGTTTGTTTTGGGTTTTTTTTCTGTATGTGTGTTAACTTGGCAAATATTTATGCAGAGTTCTATAGAGAATCAAACAAAATTAGTTTTGAATATTAAAGCTCTCTCATACGTGATTAGTCTCCTGCAAGCACACAAAAAATCACCTCATGACATTAAACAACAATTTGATGGGGTGAAATAGGACTAAGCTAGTCTAATGTCTGACTACTGCTGTATTTGTGCACTGAGGAATCACTCCAAACAAATACCTTCACCCATTATAATCCTTGAAAAAGCAAAAGATATTCTGCTCCTGATTATTGATTATCCAAATTTTCCCCATTAAGGGTCTCAGTTTGGTGGTATTCCCAGCCAATATGCTTGTAGTATCAAATAATGAAAAATCCATTGACAGATGTGATGTAAAACTCTGTACAAGGTGAATCAGTAAGAGCTTGTCATGAATGCTAATCTAACTTCCAGTTAATCGGATCAAAATCTAATTTTATATCTATACATGTGTATGCTTCATTGTAATTCAAGTGATTTTTTTTATTTGTAATAATTGTTTGAGACCTCTGGAACACTAGGATATCATCTGATAGAGGAGAATCAAAGCTGTAAAACAAGGATGGGGGGAATTGCCAGTTCTATTATTTTTTTTAACACACATGAGCACCTCTGCCTAGTTCAGGCCAGAATTTGGAAACGTGGCTGCTTGGATCATTTTGGTACTGTATAATTAGCAGTTGGGCTGTTTAAATGTTGAGTTGTTGCACTGCTTATTACAATAATTGCATTTATAAATTATAATGGCAACCTGGCACCAAAGCAGTCGCACCAAATTGGTTAATTATTTCAGTCTAACATGAATAATTGGATTATAGGAAACTGCAAATGAAAACTTACTCTCTGAAATATTTTCCTGTAGCTGTACTTTCAGAGACATGAATTGCCGCATACTGTAATTATGGTCATGCTGAAGATTACTACACAAACACATTTCAGCATTGAAGAGAGAGTTTTGGGGTTAATAGTCACTCTTGAGTTTTATGGAACATGTAGGCTTTCATATGTCTCTGGAGCAATATGTTTGTGATCACCATCTGTTACTCAGGAGTATTTTTATAGAGAAATAATGCAAATTACTTCCCTCTTCAATTACACTGGTGCTTTGCAATGGTGCATTCTGTTCTGATTTGGAAAAGTGCCAGTTTGCCACATTCAAGGGACAGAGTAACTATAACTTTAAAAACAATATATAAAAATTAAGTTGCAATTTTTTATTTTCTAGAATATGAAAAAAACCTGTAATTGTTTAATTGTATACTTTGTAATATATTAGTAAAACTTCAAGGAGTACTATCAAAGCTGTTAAGGTTCAATGGCCACGCCTCTCTGATATTTGTTCTATGAAAACACTTTGGAACCCAGTCCTTGTTTTTGCACCAAATTGGAAAAGTTAACATTTGGTTAATATTACATTACAGACAAAGAGATCAACGATTCTTTTATTTTTCTGGCATGGGAGAACCACTGAGGGGAACACTGAACATGTAGGAAATAGAACAGATTTAAAACTGTGGTTTACCTTTTGTCACTATGCAAAAGCAGATGGGACTGTAGCAGTTTGATCCTGTTTTGTACATTTCAAAAAAGCGGAATTTTAAAACCCTCTACAATCCTTAAATTACTACCCTACCATTTTGCCTGAATAGAATCACAGAATCATTAAGGTTTGAAAAGAGCTCTGAGATAATTGAATCCAACCTTTGACCAAACACCACCTTGTCAACTAAGCCAGAGCACAAAGTGCCATCTCCAGTCCTTTCCTGAACACTTCCAGGGAAAATTACTCTGTCACATCCCTGGGCAGCCCATTCCAATGTCTAATCCAATGTCCAACCTATCTGCCCTGGAGAAGCTTGAGGCCATGTCCTCTCATCCTGTCATTTGTTCTCTGTGAGAAGAGCCTGATCCCCATCTGACTACACCCTCCTTTCAGTAGTTGTAGAAAGGGATAAGTTCACCCCTGAGCCTCCTTTTCTCCAGGCTAAACACCCCCAGCTCCCTCACCTGTTCCTCATCAGACTTGTGCTCCAGACCCTTCCCAGCTCTGTTGTCCTTCTTTGGACTCACTCCAGCACTTCAATGTCTTTCCTGAATTGAGGAGCTCCCCAGCACAGGGGGATGGTCACTCCCCTGGTCCTGATGGACGCACCATTGCTGGTACAGCCCAGGTGCCGTTGGCCTTTTTGACCACCTGGGCACATGTTGAGCCACTGTCAACCAGCACTTTCAGGTTCTTTTCTGCTGGGCAGCTTTCCAGCCCCTCTGTCCCAGCCCATAGTGCTGCAGGGGGTTGCAGTGACCTGAGGACAGGGCCAGCACTTGGCCTTCTTGAACCTCATACAGTTGGCCTTGACACCTAGATCCAGCCTGTCCTGATCCCTCTGCAGAGCCTTTTTGTCCAGCAGATCAATACTCCCATCCAACTTTGTGTCATCCATGAACTTCCTAAGGGTGCCCTCAATCTTGTCATCCAGATCATCAATAAAGACCTCAAAAAGGACCAAGCCCAGTACTCATCCCTGGGAAACACCACTAGTGACAGGTCCCAGACACCCAGACCATTTTTAACTAGCAAAGAGTGCACCTGTCCAAGCTATGGGCTGCCAGCTTCCCCAGGAGACTGCTGTGGGAGGCAGTGCCAAAGGCTTTACTGCAGTCCAGGCAGACTGCACAGCCTTACCCACTAGGCAGGTAATTTGGTCATAAAAGGAGATCAGTACCATAGTTTAAGCTCATCCAATAAACAGGTGAGTCCTAATCAAAGTATGACAGAATTCCATTAGTCACTGGGATGTAGGTAAAGTGCATCTGTTAAGCCCCTCTGTTTAATAAATGAGCTAATAGGAATAGCAAAATATAGTGACTACTCATAAGCAATAAGTTCAAAAATCTTTACGTACACATTAAAAAGTCAGAAAACACTTGCTTACCAACATGTACATTTGAAAGAAAAAAACAGGTTATATTGCTACTTTGTTCCCATACTCATTTTTAATTTCTCAAATCCTAGACATCCTTATTTCTAGCTTTCAAAGATCCTTTTTCCCTCTTTAGTTCAAAGGTGAGACTGGTTAGGTAAAAAGACAACTGTGTGAAAATCTGTTTTCAATGAAGGTCTTCTGCTCAGTGCACACAAAATTGTAAAAAATTCTGCATCTTAATTGCTTAAGTACAAGGTTTTAAAAAAACAATAGAGTTCAAAACATCTTGGTAGAACTAAGAGTCTGATATTTTGGCACGAAGTGGAATCAACAGATCCAAGTCCTACTAACAATAATCTTATGAGGCAGTCCTGCCCTGAATGCCACCTAACCACAAGTTATTAACATGAGCTTTGCTCCTTAGCTTTTGAACTCTGCTACCCAATATGATAATATTTTCAATGCATGTCTCTAACAACTCTGACTTTGGCTGAGTTGACTCTGGAATTCGTTCTTGTAGATAACCATCATGTGGCACTCCTTTAATAAATGTCACATTCCCCGTTTCCAGTAAATAAGTCTTTCAGTGAAGGTGGATACGTCTATACTCATTCTATACTTTGTCTTACTGCATTTGATAGGTTGATATGTCCTGCTTTTAACTTCTAGTTCTAAGATCAATGCACTGGTTTAATGTACAAGGAACAGTGCTCTCCTTTACTATAGTGATCTAAATGTATGGATTTTTCCATGTGTATATACTGCAGAACTTTATATAGAAGAGGTTAAATGAAGTCATTATTGGGGAAAAAAATTACATGAAGTACGTACAGTTCAGTTCCAGAAGCAAAAAAACAAAAAACAAAACTTAACACTGTAAGATTCTTATCTGTAAAATCCATTAATTTCAAAGTTTGCTATTACAGTAGTGCTAAAAGTGGACTTTCTTCAGTTTCCACTGCTAATCTAAACTATCTAAGCACAAGCATGTTTAAACCAAATATGCCACAGTTTACACCATTAGTTTACAATCAATTAAAAATAATTCTGCAGTATAGGCAAAACCACAGATAGGCCACATTCTGGATCAAACATACAAGAGAACTTATTTTGAGTGCAGCTTAAAAGGGGTTAGTGAAAAAAAATCTAAATGCTCTTAACAATAGTATTACAGAGACACCCATCCCCATGATAGTATTCTAGACAATCACTACAAGCATTAGTAGGGTGAATTTGGGCTTTTAAAATCAGTCACTACAAAATTCATCAGTGACCACAGGCAGTTTATATAAGGCTCTGTGGTAAAACCTCCCAAAAGTTGTCAGATAGTGTCAGATAGCAAATCCTAAGGAGCTGCCCAAAATCAGGTGCAGAAGACCACAAATCGAGCAGAAAAAAGAAGTACAGGGGCAGCAGGTGCTCATCACAGTAAAGGCTTGTAGGCTGTCCCAGCCCAGCAGGAGCTCACCACAAGGCATGTCCTCAGAGACACAGATTCAGCTTTCAAGCACATGAGATTGACACTATGGAGGAAAAAAATCAAGCTGTCATTATTATTATGTTGTTTTAAAACATTTCCAGATCAGCTTTTGGAATTTTACTGTTGTCATTCTAGCAAACAGATAAAGTTTCTTGGTTTTTTGTCTCTAAAATGAGATCAAAGTCCTTGCTTACTGGAAGCAAGCTGGAAAGAGGAAGTTTTTCTCTTAGACCTGAATCTATCTGTGCCTCAGTAGGCCAAGCCATTGCTGTACAGACAGCATTTCTCTCCTTGCTAACTGACGCTTAAACTCAGTGCTGCACTTCTGTTTTATAAAGAGTACACTTCATAGAAAGCTTTGATTGTAAGATTAAAGGTATAGCATTAGAATTGACTCATACAGCAGGTCACTGAACTACAAGCTGTTACAAAAAGGAAATGAATCTACAAGCAAAACCAAAATAGAGAACAAGAGGAATGTGTCCAAAACACATCCTGTTTTCAGATCATCCTGTGTGCCCTTCCTTCCACTGAAGCCAGTTTCTAATGTGACTCCAAAGTTTTCCTCAGACACCAGAGACGCTTTGCAGGAAAGACCTCTAAGGGAAAGCAAGCTAGGAGGAGAGGGGAAAAAGGATAGCACTTCAGAAGGTCTGTTTTATTGTAAGTGGTGCTTTATACATGGTGAAGGTATTTTATTTAACACAGAAAAACATAATTCTCCTTCAGATACTAAATCAAAAGCCTTTAGTAATTATCCTCTTTCCATTCTGCTTGCACATAAATAATGTTTGAAAAGGACAGGAAGGCAGTAGGAACAGCTAAGACACAAGAACTGACTCTGTACTGGTGACTGGTTTATGTTCTTAGCTTCACAGGACAGCAAACAGAGGAAAGTATGAGTCAGAGCCCTTCCTATTAAATGCCCCATGATACAACAAGAAATACTTCCAAAATACCTCTTTCTCTGTGTCATCACCATACCAGTGCATAAGGAAAAAATGCTAACACAGCATTACAGTGTTATGAAGCTGTGACAGTGAGAAGAAGAAAACCAATATAATGGCTTGGAGCACTACAACACATGGGGCTATTCTGGCAGAATAATGTAAGAGTTTGAGGGTGGAAAGTATTTTGAAAGTTGTTAAAATGCCAGCACTGGAGAGACCAAGCCCAGCCTTGAGAATATTGTTGTCAGAATGAAATGCCTCTGGGAAATTACATCCTCACTTGTGCTCGTGGCAAACTTTTCAAATAATTTTTGCTAAATGCATCAGTTCCCTCTCAGAAAGACAGTGTCATGAAGTTCCTGCTGGACTTTCTGGAAGATTTCATACCTAGTGATTTTTCTAAGGTCTGTTGTGCCACCAGGAGGATTTCTATTGAAGTACACTTCTAAATGTTCCAGGATAAAATACATGTGATTTTACAGACTGCATTTGTGATTATTAACTTACAGATACAACACTCAGCCTCTTACTGAAAAAAAAGAGTGGTTGGATTTTTTTTAATTTCCACTGTCTGCAATATTTTTATGTCTCATAAATTCTTCAAATTGACTTAAGCGCATGAATGATAACTAACAGTAATTCTGCCTTTTTGACTTCAGTGGAAAACTGCAAAAGAGTATGCTGACAGGTACAACTTCACACAACATATGATTTACTATGAAACAACACACATATGTCCAGTTCTGGGTTTCTCAGAAGAAGAAACACAGGGAAAGGATCCTGTAGAGGCCCACAAAGATGATGAGGGAGCATCTTTCTTATGAGGAAAGACAGTGGGAGCTGGGCCCGTTTAGACTAGAGAAGAGAAAGCTGAGAGGGAATCGAATTAATGTATATAAATATCTTCAAGGCAAGTACTTAAGAGGATTGTGCCAGACTTTTTTCAGTGGTGCCCAGTGATGGAACAAGGAGCAATAACCATAAACTAAACCACAAAAAGTTTCATCTCAGCATGAGGAAGAATTTATGTGTAGGGTGGTAGAGCACTGGAACAGCTGCAGAGGGAGATAATGGAGTTTCTCCCTCTGGAGACATTCCAAACCCACCCGGACACGTTCCTGTGTAACCTGCTCTAGGTGACCCTGCCTGGATGATATCCAGAGGAGCCTCCCAATCCCTAACAATCCTATGATTCTGTGCCATGTGACTGATGACACACCAGTCAGCATCTAGTGTGAAGTCGATGCGCTTCTAAACGGCACCTATCCCCTGAACAAGCCAGCGTCCCGGTGTGTTGGAGGCACACGTGCCGTCGCCTCCGACACACGGCGCAGGAGCCGTGCGAGTGGGAGCGCACGGCACGGGCGGCCCGGCGGCGGACATGCCGGTGAGTTCTTTACCTCACATGTCTGTGAGTTCTGTACCTCACATGCCTGTGAGTTGTTTGTTTAGCTCACATGTCTGTGAGTTGTTTGTTTAGCTCACATGCCTGTGAGTTGTTTACGGTCTGCTGCACCCGCGCCCGGTGCCTCTGCCCGGGACACCAGCGCGGTGCTGCCCGCGGCCACCGCGGGGACCTTGCGGGGCGGGAGGTAACGGCGCGGAGCGGCCCCCTCGGGCTCGCTCGGGCTCCCCGCTGTTCCCGGCAGTCTTCCGGACCCGCAGGCGCCGCCAAGGCGGCGGTGGGCTCCGTCCCCGGCCCTGCAACCCAGCTGCGGCCGCGCTCGGGGCAGCCCCGGGCCGCCTGACCCGCTCCCAGATGGCCTCGTAACGTGCAGTGCGCTTTTCCTTTTGCCCCACGCAGCTGGCCAAAAACCTAGTGCATCCCTCCTTAGAGGATGAGAAGAGAAAGCACAAAAAGAAACGTCTTGTGCAGAGCCCAAACTCCTACTTTATGGATGTAAAATGTCCAGGTAAATATTGATTATTATTATTATTATTTGGTTGATTGTTACTATTATTTTTTTTTAAATCTGAATTTGGTTTATCTTTTCTGTCGAGAAAAGTGTCTGCATATTGCTTTGGGTTTTTTAACAATAAAAGTGTTTGGAAAACACTTTTATTTTTTAACTTTTGGAAAAACTTAATGTAAACAATCAGACTTACCTTTTCTGGAGGTTCTGGCATGAGGGCTTCTTTAGTTGGGTTTTTTCCATTATAAAACCCTTGCAAGTAGGGAAAACCCAATGCCCCATATTTACATGTATAAAAAGTGAGATTTGATGCCCTAAAGCATCCAAAGCACAAGTTTCAAACAGAAGCCAGCATTGTTTTCCTCCTTCTATAAATTAGTTCTGGAAGAGCAACTGGAAGACTTTTGACAAGCATATATGCAGGGATACTGCACCTATACATAGAAAGTACAACATACACAACTACCTTTTTTGCATGTTGCTGTAAAGAACTAAGCTGCCATCTAGCTCATATACAAGGGTTATAAGATGTTGCTTATGTCCACTTTTCACAGATCTTCATTACTTTAGCTTGGACACTAAATCAACTTCTGTATATATCAACTTCTGTTTTATAAACTATGGAGTTTTCTAGCAAATTACAGGAATGTGCTCTACCAGCTTTTTTTTATTCAGCACAGTTACATCCATATTGTCCAGTGTGGTAACTTCCTAGAAACTGCTGCAGCGCAAAAGATTCTAATTGTAAGAAAACACAATAAACATTTGTGATCTTCCTGACTTAGAAGCAGGGAATTGTTGATGTACTCAGGTTCTTTCTTCCTAAATATCAACCAGTGTGAAACCAGCACATGTTACCTTATTCTTTCTTAGCAGCCTAGTTTTCTAAGAAGCTCTGAGACATTGTACTCCATCTGAAACGGAGGTAAATTAATTTAAACAGCTTGAAAGTAAACTGTGGTTGCTTTTAAACAAATATAGGGTTGAAGGCTAAGCCTCTGGGGTTTTTTTGGGCTTTTTTACACTTTGTTCAAACCAGTATATGTGAATGCATACACTGTGATACAGTTAGTGTCAACATAGGCCCATAGGTCATTGGTTATCTTCCTAATTGTTGGGTTAATTGTTTTTTGTGTTTGAGGGGTATATAGAGGAAAGCAGGAGAGCTTCAATAATGGTAAGATCCTATGCACAAGGCATTGAAAATAGCAGATGACCTTACATGTCCCTGGGTTAGTGGAATTGGAAGTTCCTATCTAAATACTCAACTAGGTTGGGCTTGTTTCCCTGCCAAACTCACAAATATTAAAAACTCATCAACATGGAAGTTCACATTCAATAGGAGAAAATCCAAAATTTGCTGTGATTAATTTTTAGCTGTTAGCAGCTTTTCACAAACAAAATTTGTACAGTTACTCTTTGTGATTTAAACAGAGATCTGTTATTCTGTCTAATAGTACTTATCCCTAGCAAGCAGACATTTTGTCAGAGGACCCTCCTCACAACATATATTCTGTCTTAGCTTTCTGATCCATACGTGCTGAAAATGCAATCTCTGCTCACCTTTACCTATTTATTTTGTATATCCACATCCAGATTAAATCCTTTACAGGTTTTCTTCCTCCAAAACTACCTCTCGGCTAATTAAAAATACTTCTTGGGAGAAAAAAATTGAAAAGCAGTGAAAATGCCATTTTTAAGCCATGTATGAGTGATTTCATTCTTTCTTAAGTCACAGAATTTATAAGTTGTAGACAAAAGCATTGCATAGGGAATTAGTGAAGCTATTCTGTGCAAGTCTTTCCATTTACATATTATGTTAGTTTAGTTGAATGCAACCGAGCCTTACAGGTACCAATTATTAAACAGAAAGCAAACACAGATTGGAACAGCACTATTTATATTCCCAGCTGCCAGACTTTGTAAGCAACAGTATTCTACTGTTACAAGTTAAATATTTCTCCAGCTACATAGGTTCTTCTGTTCAGCAGAGCAGGCTAATCTAGAACTGCTGGACTTCTGTGCAGGAGACATACGATAGGCAAATTAGGGCTTGTCAACCAGCAGGGTCTGTTGATTTTCATATGGGAGTCACACCAGTTTCTGTTACCTAACTATGCATGTAAGTAAAGGCAAGCACTTCACAACAATAGTTGGCTTTATTTGGCTTGGCATGTTGTTGAAGAAAATATAGATGCATTTTGGACAAGTGTATTTAGAGTACCTGAATCAATTAACGTGTAAAAAAGTGATGCTAGAAATACCCAGTGGAAAGTTCCATAATGCTTTTTTTCAGGATGCTACAAGATCACCACTGTCTTCAGCCATGCTCAGACAGTAGTTCTGTGTGTAGGGTGCTCAACTGTGCTGTGTCAGCCAACTGGGGGCAAAGCGAGGCTCACAGAAGGTAAGGACAATGTTACACAACCTAAATATGCCACTTACATAAATGCATTTTATAGCCTGCAAATATTTTAGCTTTGATTTTGGAAACTGATATTGGAACACTGATTTTGCAAATTCCTTAGAGCTGGTAGTAGAAACATCGTTAATAGGCCCAGAATTGTGAATTTTTCTTCAGATTCTTTGTTTTTAAATGGCTAGACAGATATGCCATGAAGCTAAACACCTACATTGTCATCAAACACACTTCATCTTAGTTGACTTGTCATTCCCTTTAGCTTATATAATGAATACTGCTGTTTAACTCTGAGCTATGTTTAGAGTGTTAAAAAACACCATCAGATGAGTAGGGTACTTTTGCCAGGCTACAGTAATTCTGTGCCACTGCTAGTCACTAATGCCTTGCCTGTTTGTTTTTAAACAGCCTTACTGTAAAGCAGTTTCCTGGCTCAAAGAAAATTTGTTTCATATAAATTATAAGGGAACAAATAACCACTGGTAATGTAGATATACATAACTGGTATGAAACCAGTTTGAGTGCAGCCCAATGTCTGGATTATATGAAAAGTGCTGGAAACACTTTAGGATTTAAAAAATGTAAAAATGAATGCAGATTTTATTAATTTCTCGTTTAAAAGACAAAAGGTAAACATGTATACAAGTTGCACATAGCAGTGCTTATATAATGTGCTACTGCACAGAGGTAGTAAATGTGAGGGCAGAATACCTGAAGTCAGGCTATTAAGCAGTTGAAATGATACACAACACACATAGCAGCTGTTTCTGTTTGGGGTTTGTATCACTAAGGGATGGAACAGTAGACTGAAATTTTAAAAGGCATTTGGAAGAAAACAAATAGCACACCTTAATCTTATTTTAAGATGAATTTGCATGACAGCTGTATTGTTCAGGTTTAGCAGTTACAGTGCTAAATCTTCACGTTTTGTTGTATATACAATCTAAATTTAATCAGCTAACTTTTCTACTTACATCGAATGGACAATTTTTCAAGGCAGTCTAACAGTTTAAGGACTATTCATATCTCTGCTCATGTGATTTCTTTGCAGGCTGTTCATTTAGAAGAAAGCAACACTGAACAACAGTTCAGCATGTGATTTTTGGATCTGAGTTCCTGAAAGCCTTACCAGTTTAAAAATGCCTATTACAATAAAAATGTAATTATGATTGATTTTGTACAAATTACATGCTGCTGCTGACTAATCTGCTGGAATCTCTTTTTCAATAAATGATCTGAAGTGCAAGTTCTTCCTGTAAGTTTGCAGACAACCAAGCTCTATTTTTATAATTTTATGTTTAAACAGTAAAAACCTTGGACTTCCTGCATCCTTCCCTTTGCTAATCATAAACCACAGCAGTGTAATGCATATAGTGACAGAAACTGCTTTAAGAACGCATTTTGTGTATTTTATTACTGCAGCTACCATAACTGCAAGGGTTGCAAAAGCTAGATAAGATTTAAAATGGCTCATTTGCTTTCAATGTTGCTGTAGTCCCTTCCCCATCTAGGGGTAATATAGTGAAAAATAAAAAGTAACTCACCTATGTTCAGCTGTTTCTCTGGAATGCATGGATTTTCCCTCCTGCTAATTTGATCTGAAGACTGCACTTGGTATTCTAAACTGAGATTTCTATCCCACTCCCCTCCCCAAAAAAAGTAGTCCTTTGCAAAGCACTGAAAACATTCAATATAGATAAGGCAAGTGGCATATAAGCAATTGTAAGTCATGGAACCACACGAAGAGGTGTGAATGGTATCTAGGCACTAGTACAGCAAACCCATGTGTATTGTTGGTATTAAACACTGGCATTAAATAATTGCCTTCTTGCAATATGGAAAAGAGTTTAATTAGTTTTTGAAAGCCATGCCTTTCTAAATGGCTGGTAAAGATGGATTTTGTTTTTAACCATGAGGAAATATTCAAAGAAAATCTTACATATATATTGTTTTATTAAATAATATCTCACATTATGTATCAACATCTCTTTAAAAGTATCAAATGTCTCAGTGAGCTAATTATTGTTGGGATTTTCTAATTAACTAGTATTCTTTTCATGACTTTGAAAACTTGTACCTGTCTAGTTATTAAAATAAACCAAAAACCTGATACTACAGATTTGTTATGTTTGCAAGATAAGTTTTATTTCTGTTATTTCAAACAGCAAACATGTAATTACCATATGCAGAAGGAGGTTTGTGATACAGAAACAGGTGTACCAACGGAATACACATTCCTTCTAAGAAAAGTAGGAGTTCATGTCAGTGCCACTCACAACAAAGTTTCATTCACAAGTAAGTTTATCATTAAAGCTGCTCTTAATTGACCAGTTTCCCACATACAATGCTAGCCCATCAAATCATCAATCATCATCAAAATGGTTTTAGAACAAAGATCGAAGTAGCAATATTAATTGTGACCTGAATACATATGCTAAGGCCAGATTGATTCCTAGTCTCTCATATCTCCACCCTTAAAGATAAGAGCTCATGATTAATTTAATACCAAAGCAGAGACTGCTGCCAGGGACCCATTTTGTTCCAGGTACTAGAAGATGAAATGTAGATATCAGAGCATCTCCAGTACTGCACATGTAACATCAGAGGCTTTTAAAAAGCTTTAACTTACAGGAGATCAAGTATAAAGAACATGGTATGCAAATAAAAAATTGACAGCTAAACATATTCTATGTGGGGAGTGAGACACTGGCATTAATATTGTGATATTAGCAAAACCTTAGTTTTTACCTTTATTCATTTTCATACATACTTCAGATATTTACATTTGTTAATGTTTGGTCATATGCAAACAAGCATAACAGTAAACCTACACCTTCTACATTCTCAGTCTTCATTCAGAAGGATTCTCTTTGTTGTTTTCACTGATTGGGTACTCTTGAGATAAAGACAATACATTATTAATTAATAAAAAAGTGAAATATTAGTGAGTGGGCCAGAAACTACAAGCAAACAATTTTTAAGGTACAATAATGATTGCAATTATGAGGAGTATACTAAACTAGTCTTACTAACTCCAATGAAAAATGTTGGTAAAACTGACCCCTCAAAATACTAAATTTCCTGGTTTCTTGGTCTTGGGTAATAAATATTACCATAGGCATAGTAGGAACAGAGATGGCAGCATGCTGTATCATCACAGGGCAAGTAACAACTATGAAGATACTACTAAAAGCATTAGTTTGGGAAAGAGGCAGGTAGGGCCTCTTCTAGCTGCTATCCAAGACATCTTGTTCCTTAAATTCAGAGCAGAGCTGCTAAGCAGTGCAGGAAAGGAAGTATTGAAACATTTCCTGAAAGATACTTCTGTTTTGTCTTCATCTGGGAATAGTCTAATGTAACTGCAGGGGAAGTAAAGTGGGAGTAAATCTCTGAGATGACAGAGATCTTTCATGCCATTGTGAAATATATAAAATGAACACTTCAGATATTACTTTATTCCCATTGTAAAACTGAAGATTAGAAAATCTCACACCTCTAGTCCCGCATCCAGCTCTGGGCCACTCACTTCAAGAAAGACATTATGGATCTGGAACATGTCCAGAGAAGGGCAGTGGACATTCTGCCTTTCTCTGGGGGAAGGGTCTGGAGCACAAGTCTGATAAGGAGAAGCTGAAGGAGCTGGGAGTGTTTGGCCTGGAGAAAAGGAGACTCAGGGGTGACCTTATCACACTACAACTCCCTGACAGGAGGCTGGAGCCAGGGGCGTTTGGCCTTTTCTCACAGGGAATAAGTGAAAAGGACAAGAGGACATAGCCTCAAGTTGCACCAGGTGAGTTTCAGGTTGGACAACAGGAAGAATTTCTTCACAGAAAGAAAGGGTGGTCAGGCATTGAAAGGAGCTGCCCAGGGAGGTGGGAGTGTCCCTACTCCTGGATACAGCACTTAGAACTGTGCTCCAGCTGCCATGGCTGTGTTCTGCTGGTGAGACTTCTGCTCCTGACTTCAAGAATGGGATTAAGTTGTACTGAGCTATTTGAGTTCCAAATTCCTGTTTACAAGGGAATATCTATGCTACAGAACATAGTGCCATTTCTGGCTACCAAGTTAGCTTGTAGATCAAAAACAATGGGACAGTTTGACAGATTGCCACATTATGCTATTTGGGTGGATTTGACTCTAGAAATAATACCTTTATTGCACAGCAAACAAATTACACTCATTCTTTGTGTCTAATAAAAATGGATGAGAGAATATAAAATAACAGAAAGATTTTTACTTAAATTGCTCTAGCTTCATTCTTTTCTAGTTCTTAATCCATAGCTCTGATAAAAGCCTGCTTCTGGTATAAATCTACATTCTGGAGGTAGCTTCAAGGTTTGGGTTTTGTTGGTTTTTTAAGCAAAGAACGGAAGTGGTATGTGAAAACAAAAAGCAACAGTGAAAGATTTTTTCTTTAAAAAGTAATACTGAATAGTTTTGGCAGACTGGAACTGTGAGAATAACAAGCAACATATTTGTGTGCTTAAAGCAAGATGTAAAATTTTTCAAAAGTTTAACATTCAAGGTAGGTAATTTATACTGCTTAGTGAAAGAAAAAGCTTTTTTTATCTTGGTCAAGTGTTTCACTAGTTGGTAAAAATAACCTGCTAATATAATGATAATTTATGCAGGTACTACAGAAAGTCACCTTTGACTGTTATATTCTCCCTGAGAGATGAATTCTAGTTAGACATAACTTTAGCACCACTAGCAGAGGTTAATTATGTGAATTTTATGCTTTTTCTTCCCATATTCTTAGGGAATGTGAAGTCCAATTACATCCTTCTCCCTATGTTTTTCAGTACATCAAGTCCAGTCACATACATCTTTTTCAGTCTATATATTGTGCCCGTTTTTCTTTATCGAATTCCCTTGCAATTTTTAAGGCGGTGCTATTGAGTGAAACTGATTGCATATTACAGATAATTGTGACAATGACTCCTCTTGGGGGTGCCACTGGCCAAGTACCCAGAGCTTCAGGGTCCAGCTCTTCAGGCAGAATGAGGAGGACACTGCTGGCCCCTACAGCCCCCCCGGTATGAGATGCGTAGTGTCTCTGCTGTCTGCAGCAGCCATACTGTTGGTTTTTCTCTACCACAGCCCAAGCCATGGCGTATTTACCATCCCTGTCCCATGACACTTCTGTTTTTGGCACTGGGGTCCACATCATTGCAACAGTGCCTGGCTTGAGGTACCCTGGAAGAAGTTTGTCATTCCTGTTTTTAAATTGTCCGGCTTGATAGCTGTACAGCAAGGCATTTCCAAATTTCAGGAGGTCACCTACTGAGGACAGAAAGCCTCCACCAGCCCACTTGTAAGAGTTGTCCACATATGGTGCATTTACCAGCCGTCCCTTTTTGTTGTAAATGTAACACCTAAAATTCAAGAAAATTCATCTTGTCATTCTCATGTATTATGCACAATGGTTTTAAGCTGCCCTACCTTAAATGAGCAAACTGAGCATGTATTAACTTGTTCATGTGACCATTTAGAAGGTTTTTAAAATATATTTTTAAAATATATTTATTGCAGAAAAATCAACAAGTAATTCAGACAGAAAAACAAAAATTAAGGTGACTTCCTAGGCAGAAGCTTAACTTATATATATATATATAATAAAAGTACTAATCCTTCTGCTCAATCTTAGGATATACTGAGAATAAAGATAATATACAAATAAGAGATATGACAGAAACAAATAAATAGCCAACACAGATTTTTTTCTTAAATCCCTGTACTAGATATGAAGCATTTTAAAGAACAAGGAATTCTACCACTGAGGCTTAGGTGACTGCTCTCAGACAGTAGTTTCCATTTATGGCAGATTTCTCCCCTACTGCCCCATTGTGGCTGCCATACTCTACAACAAAGCAAGGAGCATGAGTTATGAAACGGAAAAGCCCTACTCAGATTGCACTTGTATTGGAAATCTTTTTAGCAAACTTCTGAATAACTTATAGTGTTGAAAGTCAAAGGTTGAAGCAAAGGAAGAATGATGGATCCAGATCCAGGATGCAAGACTACCATCGACTCTGACAGTGATTTAGTATCTTGTTGTTCCCATAACGAGTGTTTTGATGACAAAAAAATCCTGTTACAAAGACATTGACTTAAACCTCTAAAAGATCTAGAATATGGATTTTTAAGCATTTCCTATTAGATAAATATAGTATAACAAAACCATTAAACAAACCTCAATATGTCAATACATTCTATTTTGAGGCATTAAGCTCCAATTTGTGGAGGCAAACCCATCAGCATTTCAGTTTTCCTTAACAGTAAGTACCTATAATAAGACTCCAAGAACAGCATCTGCCCCAATTCTTTGATCTCTCCCATATTTCAGTTTATAAAAGAATGAACATACACATGTTCTAAAAAAACCTTGACTGTACAGGGTTAATAATTTATGAGAATATCATTATGATCCAGATGAGTCTCTGAGCCTACAGCCAGAAAGCCTCTGAAATTTTGCAAGCAAACTAAACACCAGCACAAAGCATCCTAGAATAGAGCAATAAAGCTGTGTGCACACACACTTTCAATATTATAAACCTCAGCTTCAACATGTTCATCATTCTTTGAGAGCATTTTAGAAGACAAACTTTAAAAAAGTCTGAGTCTCATTTTCATGAGACTGTTACTATAACCTGCTTTGTCATTGAACAGAATTCTTGTCCCACACCCTCATCAACAGCTCATCCCTGCTGTTCTCTGCTGTTCCAAAATTTAACAGGGGAGTCAATAATCAATTTCTGAGCCCAAACAGGAAAGTCAATAAAATAAGACGAGAAACTCTAGCATGATGCACTGTATTGGAAAGGATTATCCAGTTACATAAATTTCTCTCAGCTTGTTGTTTTGTGGGTGTCTTTTGTTTAGTTTGTGTAGGAGCCAGGGGGGTTGCGGGTGTTTTGGTTTTTTTTCCCTATGTTAAATTAATTTTAAAAATCAATTGGTGTTAAACAAAATTTTAATTCTGATCAAGATTCAAATTAGATTTATGTAAACCTTGTGTTACTCTGAGACTATTAAAATTCCATGGTACCCTTTAAATACCAGTATATTAAGCAAACTATGGTAACTATATATTCCAACATAATCTCCCAGTCACTCCTTATTTTATTTGCATTTATGTGCTTACTTATACCCAAAGTAAATGTAAACTTTGAAGTCACTCTCCTCGACTCCCATATTCACACTTAGAACAAGAAATCCTTCTTATTCTATAATTTTACATGCTAATTACAGAACCTATACCATGGCATTAGAACCAGCTACATGAGTAATGTTGAAGCAACATACAATACTTCATTCAAATGCCTGGGAAAAGAAAAATCATACATTCTTAATTCAGCTGTCTTAATTAAAATAGAAAGGGCGACAGTTGTGGAAAAATTAAGAGTTCCACCCCTGTTTACCTTGCTCTGTTGTATATCATTGCTTCATTGTCATCTAGGACAGTTGACAGCATATCCAAATCACGAAACATTTTCAGCATGTAATCTGTAAATTTTTGTCCTGAAGCTCTCTCCACAACAGCACTTAAGAGAGTAAAGCCATACGTTGAGTACAAGAACTGACTACCTTGAAGAAACACAGTGAGAAAGGGAAAAAACCCCACGTTAATTGCATGATGCTTAAGTGGAATCATATGTGCAAATAAAACTATATATGTCAATTAGTAATCATTGTTGATCCTAAGCCTAGGAAATTCTGTACTGCAGCAGACAGGTCCTGCTAAGAGAACAGCATTAAACCTTCCAGAGATCTCTATGCACAGTCAGGTTTCATGCCAAGATGTCAAGGCTTTCCATGAGATTTACCACATCAGGTCTAACAAGGATGTCTGGATTTGGAAAGTTGACACAAGCCATAAAATTACTGCTTAAAAGATGTTCCACTATGACTTGTTTGTGTGTCCATATCCTGGAAAAGGGAAAACAACAGCAGAACTCACATTTTTTAAGGGTATTCATCACTTCTAGCACAGTGTTTCTAGTCCTAGAATATCCCAAAAGATTAGATTATATAAACACAAGAACGCATATTATTTAAGATAATAGAATTTATTTACAAAACAATGTTTCATTTTTTAAAAACCTCATCCTTATGCTAATGCCTTCTATGAAACATTTACATATTGAGCAACTACTAAACTACCTACAGTTGAGACGGAGCTCTTACTTGAAGTGGTTCTCAGAGTTCTCTAAGATGGTGTTTAACTTCTCTCTCTTCATACCTCTCTCCCCTTAAATGCACATTATTTACTGTTGTTGGGGGTTAGGTGTCTTTTTTGTGCTCTTTCTCAGCTAGTATAATTTTTCCCCATTTAGCTGAGAGAACACTTGATGGTTGGTACTTCTTAGGTGCTTAATAAGACAAAGAATCGGCTGGGCCCAGGGGGCAGCTGGAAGGGAGCTGGGTTTCATGGGTCCTTCTGCGGGAGAGTGGGACAGACACTCCCGGAGCTGTTTCTGCTGGGAGAGGTTTTTGCCGTCATCCAGACGGAGCGGCTGCTTCTTCTGCTTCTTCTTCGTCTTCTTCTTCTTCTTCTTCTTCTTCTTCTTCTTCTTCTTCTTCTGCTTCTTCTTCTTCTTCTTCCTCTTCTTCTTCTTCCCTGTTTGAGGTTCCTGTCCTGCCGGACGTGCTGCAGCCCCAGCTGCCACCGCGGAGCTGCTGATCCATCTCATCCCCAGCCCGGGATTCCTGCTCATCCCTGCCATTTCCAGTGAGGTGTTTTTCCTCAGAGCCTGCAGGAGCTCTGAGACTGAGTGCCAGCTGAGGGGTTTGTGAGGCACTGCCTCTCCTCCACTTTTCCCATCTCGGCCGAGATGGGGTCCCTGTTCTGTTCTGTTGTTAATACTGTAGTTATTGTTGTTGGGTTACCTTATTATACATATTAGTAAAGGACTGTTATTCCTATTCCCATATCTCTGCCTGAGAGCCCTGTGTTTTCAAAATAGAATAATTCAGAGGGAAAGGGGGGGGCTTACATTTCTTTTTTTTTCTTTCATTTCAAGGGAGGTTCCTGCCTTCCTTAACAGATACCTGTCTTACAAACTGAGACAATTGTTTAACAGCAATACATATAATTTACCTTAACCTAACTAATTTAAAACTTACACCTGAAGTTCCTCAGAGTTCTCCCTAGAGCTAATTTAAATAATCCCAACAATAAATTACTTCAGTAATTCTGTGATTCTATGTTTTTTCTGTAGATTTTTTTTTAAGGTCTGATTTAGTGCCTCAGTAAATTTTTTTTGCTTTTGGTTCCTATCTAGAAGGCCCAGAACATGACTACAGCAGGCAGGTATCTACTTACAAAATACTTTGTAGAGATACAAATTTGTTACCAAAATTATACTCTGCTTTAGCATTTATGAATCCACTAACTGGTGTGTTTCAGGGCACTTAATGCATTACTTACTGCTCTTGGGAGAAAAGCCTTCTGTATAAGTATTACATGACCAGATGCTTTGTGCAGAACAGACCAAATACTTCTCTGTTGAGCTTTTAATGAGGCATATGAAGAAAAACAAAAGAGAGGGAAGCAGAACAAACCAAAACCCCCACACAAACTCTTCACTGGACTCTACTATCATCATTACATGTAAAACTATTTGAAACAAAACTCTCACCGGAAGAGCATATTTTGATCTGCATTAATAGGAACTCACCTGGTTTAAAGAATAAAGGATCATTTTTAAATATCTTCAGTGATTCAATCACACTTTCAAATTTTTCCTTCAAATAGTACTCTTCCTGTTCAAACTCCTTATTGTTCCTGCCAGGCTTTGAATTTCGGCTTTTTGTCTCACTATCATGTTCTTTCTTCTGTTTGACACAATCAGTTTTTTCAATCCCTTTACCTTCTTTGTCTTTTTGTTCTTTATCTTGATTGGATTTTGTTAGCTTAAGTGCTCTGTTTGTCTTTTCCTTTTCTTCTTTTACTTTCGTAATATCTTTTTCATAGTGACGAATCCCACTCAAGTGTGAAACTAACAGTCTTGTGGTAATAGTGACCTAGGTAGACAGGATAATGTGAGCTCTCTTCATTAAAAGACAAACACTAAATCACGAAAAAAGTAAGATTTACCATGACAAAGAACAGACAAAGGTGTAAGACCTTTTAAGTATCACATATTAAACATAATATTTAAAAAAACATATATATGTGGATAACACACACTTGATATATAAGTAAAGATCCAAATATGCTTTTTATAGCAGGAAATATCAGTATTGTTTAAATGATTTTGAGTGTTTTGTAGGAATAAGTCCAGATCAGGCACCTGTACACAGATAGCTATGTAGTGACAGGAACAAAAATTTTAAAAAACTTTTACCAATAAACAATTACATACCTTTTCACCCTCATAGACCTTTTCTGGAAATTCAGGGACATATTTCTGCACTGGAGCATCTAAATCCAGTTTCCCCTCTTCCCACAATTTAGCAACAGCCATCATTGTAAGACACTTGCTGATACTGGCGATGCGCATGATGGTCTCTGGCTTACACACCACACGGTTCTCCACGTCAGCATAGCCCAAACCTTTAAGGAAATAAAAACACTATGGTAAGTCTTTGCACAGAGGCATGCTGAATTAATTATATGCAATAAATTAGATTTTCTGGCCATTTAAAATATTTTTCCTCCAGCTAAACTGGAATGTGAAGCATTGGACTATCCCAGCCCCTCCTTCAATTCAGTTAATAATGTTTTACTGTAGTAATAGCAATTAATCAGAGCCCGTTGGATTAGACAATGGCATCCCAAGTTGCTGATTAATACTACAACAAACATAATGATAAATGAGATTAAAGATTAAGCCAAAATTTACACTCCTGAGGTCAAATATTCAGTGTAGAAAACCCAAAGAGACCAAAATCTAGACCACAAAACAACGGACCCACAGTCATAAATACACCTTTTATTGTTCTGAATTAATGGCTGAAGAAGTAAAGGGTCTTATTTTATCAATACAGAAACTGAGAGAGGAAATCACTCACAAATTCACACCAATTGCCTCAGCCCGAGGATTTCATACAACTGAGTTGTTACTATGTTTCAATATCACTCAGCATGACTTTAATTAAAATACAGCTTAACAGTCTCTGTAACAGTGTTTTCCTATGTAACCAATCCACAGCTCTAGTAGTAAGACCTGAGATTAACAAAGCATTATCAAGCTGCCAAACTAGTCTTCAGTTTGAGCCAGGTTTGAAGAAAATGCAAGCAAAGTTGAAGCATAAGAGCAAGAAAATGCAGCAATGGCATATTTGCAGTTTTCAGTACAAGAAAAGCCTGCAAGCTCTGTCTATATAAAACTGTAGTCTAACAATGAACTGCTCAGGTAAAAAACCCAAACCTTGACAAAGTACAAGAACTAAAACACATGACATGCCATTTGTCCAAGACCATTTCTCTTATATAGCTGCTACTCAAGCACCTTGCTTGTCAATGCAGATGCTGTTCCCCCCAGTGAAAACCTTCGAAACCTCACACCATTCCCATCAGCAAGAAAGCAGGTTTAATACTGTGGTCACAGAATACATGAAACTTACACCTGTTCCTACTTTTCCCCCCATGGACAAAGTGGGAGGAGACCCAAACAACCAAGAACTGGGTTTTCTGAAACTCATTTTTTCTGAGAACAGATACATTTTGATTGGGTTTTTTTAAATCAAATGTCTACATGATATGAGAAGTACTAACAGCCTCTACTTAAAACTAAACTGTGTAACCAGAAAAAGCCATTCAGTTTCTGAAAGGAGAACACCTGTTAAATCCCAGTACCTTCCCAGCAAAACCACACCTCAGCCCACAAAAGGGAGAGAGGTCGCCAAATGCGAACTGTTATTCCTTTGACTACTAAGGAAGTTCTTGTGGGGAGAACAGTTCTTTACCCTCCACATACATGGCTACTAAACCACTGTACAGCTCTATGCCCAGAGTACATTCAAAGGCTAATCTGAAAAATTAATGCAAGAAATCTGTTGAGACATACTAGTATATCCAAGAAGTTAACAAATTATCAATTCCTGGAAATTATTGAAGTTTACCAAGGAAGGTGTCACTTGATACTCCCTAAGCAGCCATTTCTGGCTACTGTCCAGAGACAGTATTGATGGGACATTGTTGGAGAAGCTAAGATTGAGAAACTCAGTAAGTATGAATGCTCAGCAAAAGACTCTGAAAATATGAAACTCATGATCAAAGTAGAGATGAAAGTTAGCTTTGAGACTCAGGATACTGAGTCTGCCACTATATAACCCAAGAACAATAGCCTAGCCAGCTAAAAGAGAATCCTCTGAACTAAACAAAACCTTTTTGCTGATAGAGAATCCAAAGGTCGAAATAGACTTAAAAGTCAGTTTTCCCACTGATGTTGATTGGCAAAAGCCTGGCCACAAGGAAGAATCTGAGGAATGTGAATTCAGATAGGATAATAGAGTCACTCTTATAGGCTGTATGTAAAACCCCTTGGATTTCATGTTATATGTTGGTTGGTTAGTGTAAACTAGAATATTCATTATAGAAAGAGATATAATGCATCATAAGAAGAACCTCGCACTCTTAACTCTTTTAATTTCCCTGCTCTCTTAACTCTCTTGACTCTCCTTACTCTCTTAATTCTCTACTCTCTTAACTCTCTCGATCTCTTAACTCTTCCCTCTTTTGCTGGCCCTCTCTGGCCTTCTATCTCTCCCTCCTCCTCACCTCTATCCCCATGCCCTCATGCTCTGCTCTTTCTCGCTTCATCTCTGAGCACATTTTGGGCTGGGGCTTGTAGCCTTAAACAGAGCTCTTCCCTCTTAACAATAAACCATCTTTCCCCTGAGCTGCCTGGCATGGTTAGAGACCCTGCAGAATCCCTGAGGAATTCATCCTTCAACAGGACATCAGGCAGATGAAATCCCAGTTGGATTAGCTTGTCTGAATTGTTCATTTTTTAAATGTTCATCAGTTCTTGACAGTATACACAACTACTACTCCCACATACTAACCTTCTGACCAAACTTCCTTTCCATCTACAGAAACTCCGACTAATATACCTGGGATTCCTGCTTCATCCTGCCAAAAAAAATGGACAGAAGACATTTAGAAGGATTTTTACAGTTAAAAAACGCCTCCTCCCAAACCATTGAACTGAAAAAGCTATAAAAACCCTACAAATAAACCTGTGTACTGTTGTCAAATTATATTTGAAATTTTGTTATATTCCAGTTTGGTTCTGGTACAAACTGCTTTTACAAAGCTGACATTTTAACTCAGCTATTGGGAAAAGCATACCTAACAAGAATAGCAGTGTAATATATTTGCTTTAATAATTCAATTAAACTACTGAATGGAACATGCAAAAGAAACAAAACATGACACAGTTAATATGCAATCGGCAAATTGCATCACCTACTGGCAGACAAGATTTCAAAGAAGCTTCAGCTGGATTTTTGAAGCAACTACAACATGTCTTTTTATATAAATCATAGAATATAATGAGTTAGAATGGACCCACGAGGATCTTAGAAGCCAACTCCTGGCCCTGCATAGAGCTAAAAGAATCCCACCCTCTGCCTGGGAGAGTTGCTCAAACACTCCTTGAGCTCTGCCAGGCTTGCGAGCCGTGACCACATCCCTGAGGAGCCTGTTCAGTGCCCGACCGTCCTCTTAGTAAAAAACTTATCCTAATATCCACCTAAACTTCTGACATAATTTCCTGTTATTTCCTAGTCAGAGAAGGCAGAGTTCAGTGCTTCCCCTCATGAGGAAGACGCAGCCCGCAGTGAACTCTCCTCTCCGTCTCCTCTCTTCCAGGCTGAACAAAGTGTCCTCGGCCACTCTTCGTATTGGCTCTTGCCTCTCTTTCCTACAAGCCTTTAAGGCCTCCCGTTGTTCTCAGATACCCCATACTGTGCCCCACTCCCACAAGACCCCTGTATCAAGCTGGCCTGAGCTGCGCCGGCACCCACAGCCTCCAGCGGTCCTCCCGCTCAGCACCTTGATCCTCCGCACCAGGTCCCTGCTCCTCTCCACGGCCGCGCCGAAGCCCCGCAGGGGCGGCGGCGGCTTCTCCTCCTGCCCACTCTCGGGCTCGCCTGCCGCCGGCACCGCCCGAACCCCCAGCGCCAGCCCCAGCGCCAGCCCCCAGCCCCAGGGCCGCGCTCCGGCCACACNAGCGGGCAGCGCCGCTCGCCCGCGTCCACCACAGGCTGCAAGCGGGCTCGCTCCGCGGAGCGGGACACGGGCACTCGGGCCGCTTCCTTCCCCGAGGCTCGGCACGACGGGCCGGCCAGGGCGATGAACAGAATCACAGGAACTATTAGGTTGGAAAAGACGTCTGACATCAGCGAGTCCAGCCCGTGACCTAACACCACCTTATCAACTAGACCATGGCACAAAGTGCAACGTCCAGTCTTTCTTTGAACACCTCCAGGATTTATGACTTTAACACCTTCCTGGTCAGTCTGCTCCAATGTCACTCTTTCAGTGAAGAAATTCTTCCTAGAGCCCATCCTAAACCTCCCCTGGTGAAGCTTAAGACTATGTCCTCTCATCCTGTCACTTGTGTGGAAGTGAAGTCCTACACCCTCCTGGTGCAGGGAGTTCTAGAGGGCAATAAGGTCTCCCCAGAATCTCCTTTTCTCCAGGCTAAACACTCCCCAGCTCCCTAATCTCATCAGACTTGTGCTCCAGACCTTTCCCCAACTATACAGTCCTTCTCTGGACCTACTGCAGCACCTCAGCATCCTTCTTGTCTTGAAGGGCACAGAGCTGGACACAGCACTTGAGAGGTGGCCAAGTACAGGAGACTTAGAGCTAGTTCCTTTAGTTAAGCACCAAAAGCCATCAGCTGTGTCCATCTGCAGTTACACGTGGTATTTGGCAAAATGAACCAAATTCCTGTGAAATCTTCCCCAAAGACTTACTCTTTGAAAAGAAAAGTTTTTGAAACACAAGTTCCCTCTGCTGGGTTACTGGAAATGCCCACAGCCCCTAGCAGGCTCAGCACCACTCAACTCTTCCTCCTGATGGAGGTGAGGTTATAATTCCTACCAGCACCAGTGTGGCTCTGGCAAAATAACCCGGTTTTAACCAACACTTTTCATTGCACTGGTGCATAAGAAAAAGATAGAGAAGTGAAGAATACTTCAAGCCACAAAATAATTTCTTAACTCTGCACTACCCAGCAAATGTCTGCAGAATCAAACGAAAAAAGCCAGCTGCTAAACATATGCCAGGCAGAAGCACAGCAAGCTAGGCTAACATCCAGATAAAACCTTTTAACCACAAGATGAGCATATTTGAACTAGTTCTGTCAGAAATTACTTACAGCAGCTCAATCTTCCAGCGCTGGCTGTAATGTCAGGTCTTGGCCTAGAAGAATGTGGATGGCACAGCTGGCATATGCAGAGTTCTAAAAGGACAGACTCCCCACTTCTGCTTACTAGTATGGCTCACTTTTTTGAGATCCTAACCTAGGGATTTCAATCTTCTTCATGTCCAATGATCTCAAAAACTGCAGGATTTGGCAGAAAGTCAGGCCAAATAGCTTTCATGCGCGAAGTCAAATGCAGTCCAGATGCTACCCTTTTCACTGCAGGCATTTATTGCTCATTAGTATTTTCTCAATAAAACTCCATTGCTTATCAAAGTACAACTTCATACCAAACTGGTACAAGATGATGTATTTACTTTCTTGTAACTCATTTTCACTGTGTTAAACTGTTGCTGGAAGCATTTTGCAGCAGGATTCTCTGTATTCTTACATTAATCTACTCAGCATGAGCACTCTTTGACATCACACTTTTGAATGGACCAGAAACAGAGCTTGCCATTTTTCTCTGATTGCCTTAAGAAAAGATTTGTGCTAAGGCCAGTAGCACAACTTGGCCAATTGTTATCTTTTATCTTCCTCTAAACTGCTGGGTTTGCTAACTTTGAATTGAGGCATCAGGCTTACAATGTTTTGGGGATTTTCTAATCTTTTTCTACTGATAGCAACACAGAATGAGGACAGCAAGCACTAGGCTGATCCAATTCTAATTTAACAAAAAAGACAGTATTTTTCTTCTATTCTTGTCTATCAGTGACTCAGAAGTATAGGCACAGGGTTTCAGCTGTAATCCATCTTCTTTATGTAACAGCCAGAAATGTCTTTCTGGAGACCCTTCTGGCATGGTGGAAAAAACTCCACATGGTTGGTTTAACACTAAATCAGCTGCCTCTTCCCTGCTCTGCCTCCTTGCCAAGCTATACTTGCTGTATTTGTGTTGAGGAATGCCTTATTCAGGACGACAGAGAATGGTGTGACACAATGGATCTCTCAGCAAGGCAGGGCTGCTCTCACTCACCTCCACTTGGGCCCAGTTCTGGAGTCTCACCATCAAGAGTCCCTTAGGGTTTTAGAGCATCTAAGACAAACTAATGCTCAATTACATAAAATGTTCAAAGTGATGGTGCATCTTCCCAGTTATCTTACTCTTCACTTGTATGCTACAGCATTCACTGTCTTTTTCATAGCACTGCGATGATGTGTGCTGGGAAACCACAGGAAGGTGGGCAGCAGCTTTTGTGCTGTTCTGCACTAGTATAGCCACAGTAAAAGGTACAATATACTCACACTGCTGCTGACAGTCACCAGTTTGTGGCAACATCAGGCATTTTCAAATTGCGAGGCTTCATCAATATTTCCTAAAACATAAACCTTGGGGTAAAAAAAAATAATTTGAAAACAACTTCATAATTTCTGTCAGTCCTCTATTTCTCCAAATGCTTTTGTGGATTCTGATGTCTCAGCCATGTTTAGCAGATATTATTATGGCTATTCCTGCTTGTAGGTCTGGACTTTGATCACAGTATTTTTTGCTATGATGATCTCATTTGCTTTTCTAGTTCATTGACAAACTCTGCAGTGACACGCCTCTAAATGTAACCCTTCCATTGAAAAAAAATGGGTAATGTTTTTAACAAACAACATGTAAGGTTTGAAAGATAGAAAATGAGTGATTAGTATTAGTATTCCCCTGAAAAACAGCTGGTCATACCTGAAATCATGATCATCTCTGCTCTTTCATAGTATTAAATACCATTTGTAACTGCCACAGACCCAGAAGCTTGTAGGATGAATGTGTAGGAAAGGGCTTTTTAAAATGCAAAAAGCAGTAGTGTAAGGAAGCTCCTTTGCTTTCTTTTTTGGATTTTTTGTGAAACAATGAAATGGTTCGTTATTCCAATGGATTCCCATTATTCCAACTTGATTCCAAACTAACTTCTGTAAAGATTTCTGGATCTAAAAGCGTTGAATCTAATGGAATATAACTAACAGACAAGAACTAAAGTTGCTGAAAAGGACTGTAATTTATATTTGTACTAGATAAAATGAAGGCAATGTAATAGCTAAAATGAAGGAAAATAGGAAAACAACACTTAAAAATATTATCTATGTACAGATATGTGGAAAATTTATGTTGATTGAAAATGTGAAAAGGAAGGGATAATGATTACCTTGATCAAACCTGATGTTTCTACTCTCAGCGCTGGAAGGAAATAAAGGACCCAAATTCTTTCTGAATTAGAAAAGAAGATAAAGGGAATATTAGATGTAGAGAGAAATCAAGCTCTGCTTTCTCTCTTTTCAGAAGCAATTTAATTTATTTGTGAACCAAGAGACAGAATTTTTATTTCCCTCTGGCTTGAAGCGTTTGTACAGCAGATGGCAGTAAAAACCCTCACCCATTTAACCAGCTACTAGCAAAAGGAGCGGTTCCACTGTCGCGGGAGCTTCCTTGGTTGTCACAGAGTTACTGAACTCAGTTATTACAGTCTTCTCACCCACATACATTTTTTAATGTTTTGTCTTGGTCGGTATAAGGGTTCTCAGTGTATTATTATTCGTCTAGTAAGGTAAGAGCTGCATGATCTCAGTATATGCACCACCATGAAGTAACAGAGATGCCCTACCAATGTGCACTTAAAACATTCTGTGCTAGGACAGTCAGACCCAGCCATAAACCCGGGCACAATCCCCCTAAAGGTATAGAAATAAGGGCATACTCACAGCTCGAGTTTAAGACTAAAATCTTGCCCGAGTTGTTTGGGTTGGTTTGGGTCTTTTCCAAACTAAGGTCATAGGTCAGTTGAGAAGCATTAGTCAGGAACAAATCTCTAAGCATATAAGATATCTTGACCAAGAGAAAGAGTAGGATTAAAAGCAGTGGATCTTCTGATAGTGAGATCACCATGTTTATGATCAGCTCTGCTTAATTTTCTCAATTTTCTAGTGTATCAGGATGTATATACTTTCAATAAAATAGAATATGCAAATTTTCTAGTGCCACACTGTTACTGCTTTAGTTTCAGAAGTTGCATGCAGTCTTGAACAGTTCCTAAAAAAACAGATAGGAGTTTGGAAAATATTTTGCATGTTGAGAAAAGGAATGTTGAAAAGACCGTGCTGCAGTTACAGATCAGCTGACAGGCACACACACTTATTTTTCTTCTTTGCAAAAACATTAGTTTTAAAATTCCAGTTTTGCAAAGCTGTTTTCCTCATTCTTTTAATTCAGGGTCTACTTGAAACATTTTTGGTCTCAGAGGAAAAATAACTTTCACCAGCTGAAAGTATGTAGTGAAGAAACGTTTGTGAAATATATCCATGTAAAAAAGAGAAAACGCCCATGCACACTCTCCCTCCAAAGCAAAGAAAACATGCAGAATTTTTTCCTGTTTTTCCTGAAGTTATTCTCCAGGTAAAAGTCTCTTCTACAGCACAGAGAGGACCGAACAATTTCATGCCTGAGAATGTATTCACATTTATCATTAGAATTCAGTTGTTATGTGTTTCACCCTCTCGAGCTTTACTCCCACTTACTGGGCAGAGGTACAAGACAGCATGGAAAATGATGGTGCATTCCCAGTGCTCAGAGTGCCAGAGGCACCACACAGCATCAGTGAGCTTGACTTTTCCAGTTGCACCTTTTCAGATTCAAGTAGGTTGTTTCCAAACAAAGTAACAAGCCATGGAAAGTGTAAAACACCTGAAAGATTAAACTATGAACAGGGTATTGTGAGGCTCATATGCCCAAAGATAAAATGACATGTGCAGGCACTTGAGAAAGCTTTCTGGCTCACTCTAGAAATTGGAATCGCTCACAATTGAGTGATAACAACCTCTCTTTCCACCCTTTCTCCCCAAAATACAAAGCTTAACGAAATGAGCATGTCCCAGAGTCTTGTGAGTCAAAGATGTGGCTTTGAGGACTCTGAAGCCTGACACTGGTGAGAGAAGTGGGCCAGGCAACTGCATTCAGCCATCCTGAAATGCCAGCACCAAGTGCCACACCAGCAGTACAGCAGGTGTCTACAAGTCAGGAAGAAAGACAACAGGCACATTTGCTTGGACAGATACAGAAGCAGGAAGAAAAATGTGGTTCCAGATTTTCTGTGTGAATCTTCAGCCATACCTTGTCTGGAGAATACAGTCCTGATTTGCATTTACTGTACTTATCTGCTCTTCTAGAAAGACTCTGGATCCTGCTCAGTACTTAATCTAGCAGTTTTTTCCAAGCCATTCAACATTATTTGAAGCCTCAGCATGTATTTTTCCTGGTATCTACTGTCATAAGCAAAAGGCTTCTCTTCAGTTTATGCCAAATCCTCACCCACCTATACATGCACGCTGGTTGCCAGTCCATTTTCCACATGTTTAGTGCCCTGATCATCCATTCTTGTGTGCTTTCACCCACCTGTGCTGCAACTACACCTTCCTTTTGCTTTGCAGACATGTTCTGTACCACTAAAATGGCTCTTTGTGGAAACAGAGTACAGACAGCTGGAGAAACTGCACAGGCTAGTAAAAAACAGGAAAAGGACTCTTATCTAATTAGTAATATCTCAGGTATTTAGGTGAAGGCATTTGGTGCTGAGCTTGCATATTCTTATGGGAGTGAGTCCATGCATACTACAAACTCCATTCCTTTACTTCGTATTTTTCTTCCCAAACTGGGATATATTTCAAAAGACCCCCTCTAAAGATGTCTAATTACTATATGCTACACAAATCAGTAAGCAGGGATTTGACTTTATTCCCCTTCCATACAGGATAAATCAAGTTAATGACGTGTGCACAGGTTAACACCACAATAGGATATTTGCAAAAACTAAAGTAGGTATTTCTTTTGTACCTTTGCAAGCAAGGCTATAGGAAACAACTAAGCAAATTTTAAAACTTTGCTACTGAGGGAAGACAACTGCCTGGGAAGAGTGACTTCTCTAATATGCCCTAAGTGTAAGACAGTTCATCTCTGTTGTGACTTAGAATAACTCAGCAACTGCTTGAATTGGAAGCACTGTCATTTGTTTCTTTTACCTTGAACAAAACCAGGACCATTTCCTTGTTCTAGATGCTACTTGTACTTTCTTTTGTATAGCAATATACATCACACACTTATAATTATGCCTTATAGTGATTTACATTACTCAGTAGAAGTTTTACTACCTGCACACTCATCTCAGTGTCTGCCACTCAGCTTGGGTTCTCTTCATCCTTTCATCACCAATAATGCAATCTGCATTGTGAAGGAAAGCAAGATAAGGACATATTAATCAGAGGTGAATGAAGCTCAAGGTGTGCTGGTGCTGGTGCTGGAGGGGAGGCTGTGCTCTACTTAGTGGATGACAACATTTTTTCCAAGTGCTGTAATGAAAATTCTTACTCAACCCAGTGCCTGGCAAATTTAACTAACAGGTGTGAATAAAAATAATTTTTTATGTGGGCTGTTGTGTTCTTGTAAATTCTCAACCAGGAAAATAAAATAGAAGCAAAGCCGAACCATGTTGTCTGAGAAATACATCTATAACTAGTAAATGACACACCTGATGTTAGAGAGTATTGTCTTCATTATTGATTCACAGTCAAAACACACATGGGCAAAGAGGAACTAGGAAAACAGATTTTAGGGCTTTCTGGGTTTAAAGTAGTTTGAAAAGGAATTTCTGCCATCCCACACTTTTAATACAGTGTGCAGGTGTCTGCTTAGATCAAAAAGAACTGCTGAACACTAGCTTTTTCTTTAGAAATTGAAATATAAGATTGCACTGCTCACTATGGGCAGCTGTTTGGTTTTTAAACCTACATTCCAAATGTCATAGCAGCTAAAGATCCAGCAGCTTTGACACAAGGAAGAACTTTTCATTTGTGCAATAGCTATTAAAGCTCAATTCTGCAACACTGAGACGGAGGCTCTAATGGAACTGTTTGTTTGACTAAGGCTTAGTCAGACAGGCCTCAGCTGTATGTAGCCCATATGTGTGTATAGCCAAAGCTGTGTATGCACCTGGGTGGTTTGCTAAAATGATCTTTAAAACAACTTAGCTGAAATGACACAAGTCCCTACACAATCTGCACTCAATTTAAACTTGGATTTTATAATTTTTCTTTAATTAAATCCAAACTGTTAATAGCTTGCAATCCACAAATACAACGGATCTAGAGTAAACCCTTCCTATCAGTCCTTTTGCCAGCTGTAGCGTTCCTACTGCTGGCAGCACAAACACTGAAGGAGATACAGAGGGCGGAGTCAAAAACTTAGTTGCTCAAAATGGCAATAATGTCTGTACATCCTGCACACAGACATGTAAGCTCAGGTGCCTTTCATTCCAATTTATGACAGTAGGTCTCCCATGGACTAGCAGCCAGTTTGGGTCATCTGTTGGGCTGTCTCCTGTATCCACAATACTTCCCAGCAGTTATTAATTTTCTGCAAATGCCTTGCACTCAGATATAGCAGCATGTGAATGTAATAAAAGCACACACATATGAGCTACATGTTTGCTACCTGCTGACAAGCAGCAAAAAATGGTGGGTTTGCATTTTTATTTTTCAAAGTGTTGTAGTTTCCTGGTTAAGATAATTGGTAATGAAGTCCCAGCATAGAGAATTTTTACTCAGATTCTGCCATTGTTCCAAGAACACTGAAAGGATTTTTACAGAAAAAGTTCCTGCATACTTTAAGGAGGAGGTTGTCAAAGAATTCCTGTTACCTAGACTTTGCCAAACATCCTTCCCTGTGGCAAAGGAATATGGTGGCTGCACAGGCATGTGGAGGCTGTAGGAGCAGGACAAAGCAGAACACAGAAGCATTTAGAGGAGAGGATTCATCCCTCTGTAAATCACCTTCATGTTTGCTATACCCTCCCACCTAGCCTTTAGCCCCCATGTGCTATTCCATCTTCTTGTTTCCCTTCCTATTTTCTTGTCTAATTCATGTTCCAGATTTTTTTTTCTGGACAGCCTGCAGAAATTACATTACCCTTTTATCCTATTTCATAGTCTACATGTTTACAATAAGAAATAAGGAAGTAGCACTGCAATCCAGATTAAGTAGAAAGAAGTCTGGCAGGCTCATCCTTGCTGGCTGCAAAAAACCATAATCCAGGAAAGATTCTAAAGCATTTTCCCAGGCTATTTCTACAACTAATATCCTTGTCAAGAAAGACATAATAAACTATTGGTTGGGCCTGCAAAGAAATGCTCTATTTTTAAACTGGAAACTCACACCAATCTCCATGTTAATATTAATGTGTCCCAAGTTTAAAAAACTTACCAGAGCTTTGCAGTTGCACCACCCTGATTATTCTTTCACAAAATGTACTGTAGAAACACCAGACCTGCATCATTTTCCTCAGTGGCACAGCCAACTATCACTAGGTGTAGCACTTTGCAGGTTTTAGCCAAGGAAACACTGCCATGAGCTTTGGCTGTGACTGACCACATGGATTCTTCCTTGAGATTTCTCTTTGTGTCTCAGGGCAAAGAATGAAAAAGAAAGGAACAATCCCAAGGAGCAGATCATGGTCAGGCCCTGGAATAGAAGGCATTCAAAATACAGCCTATCAATCCTTTATATCCACGATCCACATAGTGTTGTTGTGAAGAATAATTTTCTCACAAGCCTGCATGTCAGTGTCTTATGGCATGTGGCTCTGGCAGTTGCATCTGGGTCTGCAGGACTTGGGGATTTTGTGTGTCTTTGCTCCTTTTTAATGAAAAAGATGCTGTTTAATCTTTACCTAGCTATTCCTCAAACCAGCAAACAGATAGGAAGAAGCCAGTGCTGTGGTGTCCTTAAGGTCCACAATATTAAAACCCAAATATAATGGAATGTCCTTTTATTTTGGTGCATTATAAGTCAGGAAATAACAAATGGAAAGGAATGAGGGGGTTTTATGTTTCTATAAGAATTCTATCTGCTTCTGTTTCCCATTGTTTCCACCAGGACTATCTAGATTGCTCACAAAGCTGCTGGCATTGAGGGACATCCTGCATTTAAGCAAATCTCAGCTGCAGCTTACGAATTTGCAAAGTTCTAACTTACAGGAAACTAGATGGATTTGAAACTGAGGCCAAGAAGATTATGCAAATTTGTTCAGATTCTCTGTACCTTGGAAAGAACACAACACACACTGAAGACAGTAAGTTATACAGCTTCCCCTGATTAAAAGACCTATTCCTGTGTGAATTTTCAAAAAATCCTCCATGAAATAAAAAGCATTACCCTTGTCTTCTCCACTTTGACCTTTTTGCTGCAATTCCCACTTAATCTTTCACTGATGTTCCTGTTTTATTATTAAAAGAAGCCCACCTAGAAGAATAACTGAGGAAAAAAGTACTCTATTTTTCTGTGTGCTGAGTCATGTAGAGTGTTTCCTTCCACAGTTTTAAAACTTAGTTGGCTAATCACTTTCTTCTTTTGCTGTGACTAGCAAACATTACTGCAGTCATAGACAGCCCAGTGTAACATATATTCCTATGATATTGTATAGTGAAGTTTGATAACCCAGATTTTGAGTAGCATTTAATACACATAATACCTTACAGATCCAGGGCTGAGAGGCAGTGCTCTATAGGTGCAGCCTACTGCTTTAGCTTTGTTTCCTAATCTAAGTTCTTTTCTTTCTTATCTCTCACCCATTCAATTCACTCTTGATTGAACTGATTGACCACATAGAACTTTAAAAGATAAAATACATTTCTGCAAGTTTTGTGAACATAAGGAACCATTGAGACAGGACATGCCTCTGGAGATCATGGAAGGAAAGCACACCCTGTAGCATGTCTTGCATATTATTCAGTATCAGACAAATCTCAAGAGGGAGTAGGAAACAACCAAATGTCTCCCTATCTGGAAAATACTTCATTCCAAGTTTACAGCCAACCATGAGACAGGAATCTGCAAGAAGGCAGGTTTTGCCAGTTCTGGTGCTCTCAGAACTACTAATTTCATTGAGAGAGGTCAGCTTAAAAACTAAACCAGACAATTACATAGCATGGCTGTACAATTAGAATACATTTCAAACTGCCAAATATATTTTTGATTAAAAGAAAGGATGAGTAACTCTCCAAACCACGACATACATCTTGAGGAATGCTGAATGATGCTGAGTTCTGTGATTGTTTAATAAACTTTTATTTAAAATAGCAAAGTAGCTGCAAATTTGCTAGAACAGGGTTAAATAAGGGCTCAACTTACTTGTTTTTACAAGCCAGCGCTTTGTAGCTTCACTAAAGAGTTTTGTCTGATTAGACACTGCATCTAAAGAACCCATGAGGGGTAGTGGCTTATGAGATATGGTAAAAACTATTTTCCTGCTCCAACAAATACGCCCTTATGTGTATTTATGTGTCTGTTGCTAGTTGGCAAAAAAGCCACTTGGTGTGATTCATCATCATGACATTTCACTGCTCCATTCAGCTTTCCTTGAAACTGGAAAGCTTTTATTTACCTATTATGAAGCTTTATGGATTCATCTGCAACAGTGCACTTTAGGGAAGTCTACTCTGCAAACACATTTTTTTCAGATTAATTCTTATCTCCTTACTTGCACATGCTTGCCCTTGTAATGGTGACATGATACCATTAAGAGATATGAAAACCATAGCCTTCTCATACCATTATACAAAGTGAGAATTGAACTCAGATTCCCCAAACCACAAAGCAGTTTTTGGTCTCCTGAACAGTAATTTTAAGCAGGAAACAAATGGTCTGACCTCACTCAAGATACACTGTTTAGGACTCAAGCACATAGCAAGGGACCACACCAGCAATCCAGTGGAACTGGCAGCACACCCAGCTGTGTAAGACTCAGAGCGCAGTGCCAAGAGCTCCTCTGTTCTGCACAGCCTCCAACTCTCTGGGTGGCCTTGGGCTCTACTCTGCAAACAATTCCCAGCACAGTACTTCCTTATGGGAAGCCCTCCTGATTCCAGCAGCACCAGTGGAAGCCACACATTCATAGGGACTTGAACTCTACGAGTTCATCTACCTGACACCTCATCCTTGTGCTAAGCAAGGAAGGAGCAAGAGATCAGAGTAACTTATCTCTGCACCATGTGGTTGGAATTTTATCTGTCAGTCTCTAGCACAAGCTAAGGCCTTGCAGGACCCTTGTATGATGTACTTTGCTCCCCAAAATCACAAGAGGAACATCCTTCCCATTTAGGATGGTTTGGCAGCAGCCAAAAAATTACACAAAAGCTTGAAATGTTAACATGTTCCTCCCTTTAAAACAGAGTCAAAAAAAGCCAGGCTCGTACCAGTACATCTTCCCTCTCTGACTCCCAATTAACCTGAAATGATTGTCTATTACTTTACCCCTTTACCAGCTTATACCAGTGGCTAATAAAGTCATCTGTTTTCAGTTACTTGCTAAGGGTCTACTAATGGAAATTCTTTGGGTGATCTGGAAGGTTATCTGTCTCCTGTTTCCTATCAAGCTCCTCGCAGCTAGAGAGATGGCCAGCATCAGCTTTCAGCAATATACTACAAAAAAAGAGAAGGAATAAAAATTATTTTTCAAGTCTGAAGCTTGACATTGACAGACCTCACAATTCAAATAAAGACACCTACATATGTAGAAGTTAGCAACCAGTAGTGAAAAGTGAGCTCTCTTATGAACGTGACACATGATTTTCCAAGGTTTATCACTGTATTGAAGTAAATTAGCATATATTACCGGGTAATACATACAAACAGATGGTAGTATTTCCAAGAGCATGGCCTTCAGGACTCATTTCCCAAATGGTCTATGGGAGTTCTGCAATGGGCTTTCCAAAAACATTTTAGTTACTGATGAGTAATTCTGGAAAGCTCTATCATCTACTAGCGGATAAGTGCATCCTGCACAGACCTGGACATGCAAACAACTGTCAGGGCTTCTGCAACGTGGCCCTAAAAGGGCCCCTCTGAGCAGCTTATAGATACATGTCTGTCCAAACCACCACATTTCTATACCTATGCCTAACAACACAGAAAAGACTATAAGAGCCAGTGTGTTAACAGTGTTTCATACAATGAGAGACACTGCACACATGCAAAGTTTACACAGAGATGCACAAGAAACTGATGTGATGAAAAACAAACCACAGGAGAACAAAATTTAAAAAATGTCCTAAAATGTGCATTTTATTTCATATAATTATACAATGTTTACATACAGGTATATTTTAAGACTGCTCAAAGAAAGTGTGAAAAAAGTGAGGCAAATATCAGTTTAAAAATTTCTCCCCTACCCCAACTCCCCACAATTAAAATACATTTTAACACAATCTCTTCCAAATTAATGTTTTGTCCTGAATTTATTGAATCTTTCATTTTAACATGAAAAATACAATTGAATAAAAACTCAAGGTGAAATGCTGACCTACACTTCTGTATTGAGTTGCAAGAATACAATTTAAAACCTTCAGAAGCCTTCATTTGTCTCCTCTGCTTATATATCATCTCCACTGCTTATATATATCTTCCTTTTACTGAATTAAAAGGCACAGAAAGTCCAAATTCTCACAGATCAGTCAAGTTATGATAAAAATAAATTACTGTACTAGACAACTCCTGACTTGTCTGATATCAAACAAAAGACTTCAAGTAGAATCTTTTGTTCAAAATAGCACCATTTCCACCCGATCTCTCTTAACATGAATCATTCTTCTTGTGTAAAAACTGTAGTTGGCACTTGAGGTGGGACACTGTCACAGCCAGGATTCTTCAAAGACTAAGCATACCGAATTGCTGAACTCTCTACAAAGTGTAGGTAACATTTTTGTTGGGAAATGGCACATTTAAACCATAATGTAATGTCACTTAACCCGCATATAGCTTGCCCATTTTGGTGTTTCCCTGACCCTTGCTTGATAATTTAGCAGATATTCTTGTGACTGTGGTGAAACTAAAATAAAAACATGTTTATGGGGCTTCACGGCAAGCAGGTGTAAGAATAATGAAACAAATAATGTGGTTGGCGCTAAGACGGTTTTCACATGTTGTTTAACTCCAGTAAAGTTTGATCCAGCATCTGATGCATACTAAGGTTTTCTTCTTTGGCATGCGCCACTTTCTCTGTTGTGGGATTAGAAAATTAAAACATGAATAGCAGTTCTTTGGAGGCACTGATTCTCAGAACACGAAAGCATGCAATCAACATTTCTCTCAGAAGGTTTAGAAAGTTAAGAAATGTGCATGCTCATAAATACCAATGTTTCCAGATAACATAACCAGACAGAATTCCAAACTAGTAAAACAAACAGCAAATAATTGAAGTTTAGAACTGTTTACAGCTGCATTTGTTAAGAAAATGCACTGCCAACAGAGACACAATGCTCTGGAAGCTCTTTCCTTACAGGTATTGTGAGATAATAAGTAGGGTTTTTTTCTTTTTTTTTTTAAAGTAAGCAATAAAAAAAATAAATTCTTTGCAGACACACAATTAAAAGTTTCATAGAATTCAGAAACACAAGGAACAAAAAAATCAAAACTATACTAGTTTTTAGTGAAGCGACCTTTAAGAAATTTACTTATTCTACAAAATAAATAAACTCAAAGTTAGTAGCCTTATGTTGCATGCACATTTTTATAGGACAATCACTTAACACATATAATTGATACAATAAATGAGCATAATATTCTGGTGGTGCATCCTACCAGGATCCAGTAATAGTAACTTCATACTATGCAAGCATACCTTTAAGCTGATTGGGTATTGCCAGATGGAGCTCACATTCTTTTTTTAGAATGTCAAATTCAAGCCAATTCATAATAAGGCAAAATTATCACATCAAAGCCTCTGGACAAAACAGCTTAAATATCCTTTAAGTTGGTTTTGAAATACAGAAATATGAGCTCTAGTAAATATTTTTCTTTCACTGCGGTAAAAATCTTAGGGCCAATTCATGCTGCTGGATTAACTGAGTGCCTTTCTGGAATGCAGGCTGTCACCTTTTGGACACTGTTAGGGAAATGCTGTAGCTCTGCTCTTTAGTGGAAAGAAGCACAGCAGAAGAGCTTAGTGCTCCTCCAAAATAGGTGTGCAGACACTTAATGAAAAGCCTCATCCAGAAGAAGCATTTCCATATTTTCCCAAGAGAAACAGAATTTCTTTGATTAATTTACCACAAAATCAACAGCTAAAAAACCCAAACAAATAAATTTCTAAGTTTCTTGCTTACTTCTATGTTTACTGATTCATTCATAAAGGAAATTTAGAAGGTGTTTTCAAACAAGTTAACAATATCGTCACACTAAAGTTTAATCCTCATTCAATGCCAGCTTTAGTTCATTAGTTAGGCGACTGTTTTGCTCAAGTTGCTGGTAGAGTTGGTCTGTACAGGCAGCAAGCAGGTTAGAAGGGAAAAAAGAGGCAGAATGAAGACAGATTAGACAGAGAAAACAGTTAAATAAGAGTTAATAAAGAAACTGGTCACATGACAGACAGTTCAGTAACATAGAGAGAAACATAACATTTTACCTCTGTTTCTAGAACTCTAGTAATTAAATAGCTACTCCAAGGAACAGGTATTGTACCATATGAAGAACTGGCTAAAAATCCTGTTTTGGGGAATGGCTGTGAGACACAAACTGGAATAGAAATAGAAGAACTGCAGCTATATTCCTAGAAGTACTAAGTCTTGCTTTAGTCTTCTGTACAATGTGTGAAAGATGTTTTATGAGTGCCATTTTTCTTTGCAAACTATTTAAGGTGTGGTGGAACCTCATTTGCCAGTAGAGATAAAGCAATTGCACCACAGTCAGCATAAGTAATAGCAGGAGAGATGTTCTTAGGCAACTACCTCTAGGTCTGACTCAGCCCATACTCCTTTCCTAGGAAATCTGATGGGCTGAAATGTTATTTTTGATAGGAAAATATGCTTGTGTTACTCGAATCAACACATTTTGATACCTTTAAATTGTCAAGTTTTACTTTCTAAGAAAACAGACTCACATTTGGTGAAAATGAAAAGGAAGGATGAACACCTTGCTCAAAAACAGAGAGGACAATTTATGTTGAAACAGAATAGCCACAGCCATGTTGTGACAGCACATTTAGTGAGAGTTGCTCTGCAGAATGAAAAAATGTTCCACAATGGCTTTTGACTACCTTGTAGTCTCACATTGTCCATGTTCTTCTCAATAGCCTAACTGCAATCCTGACTTGATCTCAGATTATTCCCCTACAGGAAATGACTGTTTCTGATTCTTTTCCACAAGCTGCCTAACATCTTCCACAGGAATCCTTGTCCCTGCAGGCACTGGACAAGGCAAAGTTGTGCAGCAAGCTGGCCTGCAGGACATGCTTGTATGGTGAGCGACTCCTCCCAGCTTCCTCCCTAGCCTAAACTCCCACATCCAGCTCAGTAAAGCCAGGGTGCATTATACAGCTCTGATCCTGCGCCAGTAACAAATGTATCTTGTCTTTCTCATCATGATAACACCACATATATGTGGAAAAAACAACAAAACCTTAGAGTAACTAAAATTTCACTTTGTCTGGCAAAGTGTATATAGTCATTATTCAAAAATGAATCATGTGAACTCACACTTACCATCATCACACAAATCTCCTCTCTGACTGAGGCAGAGATTTACAGTATTTCTCAACTTCAAACCAACTAAATCCCCCAGTAAAGCAGGGGAAACACTTCCCAAGTGTACAGTGAGCCCTTGCTTCCCTATGGGCTCACTATGGGTAGTGTATCCATCTATTCCAGCCAGAGCCTGGCTCTGCAGAGGCCCCAGCAGCTGAGCAGGGAGTTCTGGCTCTGTGCAGAGCCAGCAAAGCTCAGCCTCTGCTCTGCAGAACCCAGAGCCCTGCACTCCTAGGAAGACGCCTCAGGCAGAAAACCAGCCAGACATGGCAGGTACAATACCATAACCAAGGGTGACAAGAGTGCTGCACCACTCTGGAGCAGGGAACCACAACAGCTCCCTGGAGGGAAGATCAGTGCAGTAGGACTAGCCAGCAATACTGCATGCAGCTGCCTGGGGACCTACACTGCACGGCCCATTCCCAGCTCTCTGTCATCCTTTGGTGCATAGCTGATCATGTATGACTGACACAAAAGCCAGAATTTTAATATTGATGTTTAAAATCGCTATGTTAAAAACTGACAGGTTCCTACAATAGATTTTGCTTTTTTTGTTTACTTTTCTTAAGAAACACCATTGCAAGGAATTGAGTGGACAAAAAACGGCTAAAACAATGAACGAAAACACAATAGATTAAGAAGCTGGAGTTGCTGTAGCATATTTTACTCTGGCTCAGATGACAAGTTACAGTTGATCACATTCCCCCTAACTCTTGCATTTGTGAGGTTATTAGCCTCAGTCATTTTACAAATGCTCATCCTATGATGTTAACTTTTATATATCCCATTCTATTTGGTTACCCTTCACATATAGCCACTTACTGTATGGCAGTGGAGGAGTAGTAAGCTACTGAACTTTATTACTCGAACTATCTGTGATTTTGGGCTTCTCCCCTTAGCCAGCAACATTAGGATGTGCCATAGGCAGATGACAGGCCAGGAAGGAAATGCATCCATTCGCAAGGCTTATTTGGAAAACAAGTTCTGAGGAGGGGAGAAAATCTCGTTTAGACTGCAATGTTGAATAATGTTGAAGCTGAACTAGGAGCAGACATTTCCATTATTCTACAAGTTAAAAACTACAATTCAGCTATGGTATAATGAATTTATTTAGCTTTGGTGACTTAGGAACTTTAACAATATGCAGTTACAGCATCACCAGAAATCAATCCAGTTTTCACTTTCATGTGAACTGGAAAATAACGTCTTTCGCTGTGATGCAAGTAAGTTAAAATAAGGCAATAACTCCCTAGCTGCAAATAACGATACAAAAAAAGCACAAGATGTCACTATTTAATGCTTCATCCTTAATCAGAGAGTGGCAAATCAGCTGAAACCTGAAATTCATGATGTTCCACTGTGCAGCAGAGTAATTTCATTAATAGTATAATCACAAGAATTTTCCTGCTTCAGCTTTGAAACATTTCTCCTAAGTCTGCAATTCCAACTCACAAGTCTGAACTAAGCACAAGTGGAAAGCTACCAAAACCTCCTGAATGAACTTCCAATCCTATCATGCTACTCAAGAAAAATATATTGTAAAAATCCTAAAATGTTAGCAAGCATCATCTTTGCTGAATAACTAAGGTGTGGAAGAGGGAAAACTTTTTTGCAAGACATTTAAAGGATTATTTTTGGGTGAAAAAAACGAATTGAAAGTTTGCGACGCTGCCTCTTTAAATCTGCCTCAAATACATAAGTTAATGAACAAATACATTTAAATAAAAATACGAAGTTTTCAGCATGAAGCTGGGAAAGATTTCAGGTTTTAAAGTGAAAAATCTGGTTACATCAAGGATGTAACTGCTCTCTCAGCCATGCTCCCATGACCAAGTGACCCCAAGGAAGTAGTGTCCTTGCAAATTTTGTCCCAACTATAACAACTGTAAAAATTCCTATTACATCTATTTGTCATTTTCTCTCCAACAGAGTTTGAGAAAAACCAAGATAATAACTGGTCAGTTTTCACACCATTTTACACACTACACTGGCTGGCTTGAAATTGTCAACATTCAGGCAAAAGTGTTTTCAGCTAAAAAATGAAAAATCCAAAAGGTTAAATCCCTAATAGCATAAAAGTGCAGATTTTATTAATAACTTAAATAGTTATTTAAATAAATAAAAAAGCAAAGGAATAGCAAAAGGGAGACAGCTAGGATATTTATTTTACATTGAGAAATGTAGTTTCTGTACAGCAGAGCACAAACAGGGCATGTTCTGAGACAGGTGACAGAAGAAGAGTCAACTAAGCTAGAAGACAGGACAATGAACCCATGAAACATCCAAAGCTTGGAAAGATGTTTTATCCAACCCGATGAAGATGTCTTTGAAGAACTGAAGCAAAGAAAATTATCTGCATGAAAAGAAAAAGTGAGATAAGGTAGAAAATGAAAAAAGGTGCAGTAAAGACTTCCAAAGAAGCAGCAATGGCACAGCAGAGCGCAGCATGCTGAGATGACAATGCTTGAGAAACAGCACACCATGCTGGGACTGGAATGATAGTCATGTTCTCATGTACCAGTAGAGTACAATTTTAAGTCTGTTTTCCACTTAGAAATATCCAAAATTGAAGAAATATGGCAATCACTGTATAAAGAAGAGGAAGAAAGAAATCCATTTGCTTGATAAGCTACTGAGCAAAACCATATGTTGGGAAGGAATTTAAAAACAAAAAATCAAAGCATATAATGCAGGCAACATTAGACCTCTACTAAAATGTTGGTAGAGAGAAGGAGGAAAGTAATAAACAGACATGGGGACAAAAAAACACGAAGAAAAAAGCATTTAACATATAGGTGCACACAAAATACGTTTCAAGCTCTAAGCAAACCTTATGTCTTGTTGAAGGCATGCCTAGGCTTCCAAGAGGGAATGCTGGGACTAAACATTGCACCTCCTAAGCACTTGAGAGCCACTCTCTCCTGTCTGCTGCAGCGTTCATGCATGGGAAGGTGGAGGCAGCACAGCTGACCTCTGTTCAGAGTCCATGGAACAAGAGTCAGTTTGTGTCAAACACTGCACCGACAAGTGACACAGCTGCTGACTCTCCTACTTTCCTGCTACACTTTATTTTTCTCCTTATGACTAAAGTTGGTATTACCACATTTTTGGTGTATGCAAATAGAATTATTACTGCTATAAAAAAAATATGCAGAAGCAACCTACCGTTCAATTGTCACCTTTATGGATTTAAATGATGAGTATTTTAAATCCATTTCCATATATGTAATTTAGTGATAACAGCTGAAATTTTCAGAGCAGTTACAGAAATTTAGATAAACATTTTCTACTGTCATTAATAGAGAATAGAGCTAAATCTATATTACCTCTGACATTTTTGCAGGAACTTTGCCAGAGCAAAAACTGTGACAGCAGGCAAAGGAATACACTGTGAGAGCAACATATATCACGGTAATTTTCTTTGATAAAATGAATATGATAAGCCTGGTAGATAATGTTTGAACAGAGGTGAACTGAAAGGATAAACACAGAGCTACAAACAAAGGTCAACCATAAGACACAAGGATTGCAGACACAGAATCAAAGAGAACCACAAGCTTACAAAATCACCATGAGTATTTACCAGGCTTTGCACAACACTCACCCACACTTTGCCAGGGTAAAGCAATTGTTCATGGTATTTTGTACACCTATTCTCTCTAAAGGAAAGCATCTCCCACTACACAGGGAGCATCATTTCACAAGGCTGGTACTGCGCAATCAGTGAGGGCAGGGAAGCAGGAGCAGGCACAAGCTGGGAAGACATTTACATGGAAGTCATATCATTGAGAGCGTGGTCCAGCTCCTCACTGATGGCTTTGTACTTCAGTTTCTGAGCATAGAGCTCATCTAATGTTCCCCCAGGGAAGGCAGAGATGTGCAAGGAAATGGAGCAGGATCATGGGACAGAAGGTGAAGGTGGTGACATGGTTATATCATCCAGAAGCCACAGAGCACAGAAGGAAGTGTTGTAACAGACAAAATGAAACAAAATTAGAGAAGAATAAAAGAAAGAAAATAGTGAACAGTTCTACACAACATGTTCATTAACTGCACTGCCAACAGGGCAACCTGTGATATACAGAAAACTAGGAAAAGAAAGAGTACAAAAGAAGCAAAAATCCATGTTTCACTGCCCTGGATTTTTGCTTTAATGCTTTTTTGTTTTAATTAGGAGGGGACACAGGAGCTAGAGAGAAAAGATCAAAAAATGGGGTTTAAGGAGAATATTACCATTTTCTACCACTTTGTTTTTTATAAACCACTCTGGTTTGTATGGTGTCAAACTCAGCTTCTTACAGCAATTTCTGTTCCTTCTAAACATTCTAAAATTTTTGTTCCTTTCTTCTCTGCTTCTTTCCTGAGTCAGGGGATCATAAATTTACAGCAGCTACTTAGGCATTCAATGACCTTAATGAAGAATCCAGCCTGCCATGCCACGAAATTTAGCTTCTTCAAATTCTACACTTAGTTTAATGCATCTTAATAGTGAACTCCATGTAACTTCAAATTACAAGGACCTACTGAATTATTTTGCCAGAGGCAGAAAGAACATTCTACTACTCTGCTGTGGGTTTTTATCAAAACCTTACAAACAAACCCCCTGAAGTTCAATAAGCTGTTCTTCTGATTATGTATACAATCTATTAGCTTTAACAAAACCCAACAACTGGTCCATGCCACAAAATGCCTGCCTCAATTATCACAGTAATAAATTAGGCTAGCTTGCTACATTCCTAACGATTGCAAACACAATGCAACTCTTTATCAGCTTTTTACTGACATGATAATAACATTTGTCATCTGTTTATTTACCCTGTAACATTTATATACTTCCAAACACAAGAGTATAAAGCAAAAAAAGGAAGGGGTCTTGAGAACATAAGAGAAAAAGTAACAGGCAAGAGCAACAAAAATGTTCACTTGAAGCATTTAAGTCATCAATACATTTCATTTGGAAAATATTTTGTCTGCTCTTTAGGCAGACCCATTTATACGAGGGACAATTCAGCCCAGTAGAGCTGGGTATTAACAACAACCAACAAAAACCCCCACAAAAGGGTAAGATATTTGTATTTCACAGCAAGTAGAAAAACAAACCCCCATACCTTCTAGGTCATCAATGCTCTTCTCCAGCTTGGTTACTGACCTCTCAGCAAACTCAGCACGGGTCTCAGCCTGAAGTCAGGACAAATATAGACTACTTTAGGAAACACACACACAGTACTTACAAGTAGGGGAGAAATAATCCAAATGAAGAAAAAAGTACAGTGACAGGAGGCAAATAAGAAAGCTAATATAAACTAATTTATAGGGGAGATCTTTAACATTAAACTGTTTCCAAAAGGGTATGTTCATCCTTAAGGCATCAAAGTACTATTTCCACAAAAAAAATTAAAGGTGCACTGGAAAATATGTTGCAAAGAACAGCTCTAATTTTACCTCCTTCAGTTTGTCAGTCAGAACTTTAATCTCCTCTTCATACTTGTCTTCCTTCTGTGAGTACTGTAATTAGAAAGAGGATCACTGGTATTAGATGGGTATTCTGAATATACCAAAAAACCCCACATTCTAAACTCTTCTAATAGATTATCTGTACATAATAAATTGTTATAGGTAAAACAAAATTAATTCCACTTGGAAGGCTGTGGTAATACGGTTTATTACAAGAGTCAAACTTCCCTTGAATTACATTTCAAGGCAATATGGTGGGAACTTGAAGAAATTAGCACTACACTTTTAAAGAGGAATGTCTTTTTGAGAAATTTAATGTTAGCAGACAATGCCATTTTGAGGGACATTATATAATTAACACATAATCCTTTCAGAGTACTCAACAGAACATATGGCCAAATGATACTGACCTATTTGGAACTACAAGATATGCTACATTCCAATAGGAGCCAAATATGAATTGAGTACTAAATCCAAATACCTCTACTGACAACAGCCCTGAAGAAATGCTGTGAAGTGATCAGCATACAAAGAAAACCCCACTGGCCAGATGACAATGTAAGGGACACATTCTCACTTAAGTCTCTAGCCTACCTTCTCAGCCTGAGCCTCCAGCGACTTCAGGTTGTTGGTCACAGTTTTCAACTCCTCTTCAAGCTCAGCACATTTGCTGTTATTTCAGAGGGAAGGTAGGAAAGGGGAGGATGGAAGATTCAGTCAAGCAAAAGAAACAGGAGAAAATAGGGGGAAAAGATAGAGAAAAATGAAAACAATTATAGGGCAAAAGAATGGCCTCAAAAGCAGCTGATCCATCACAGATTAAAAGCAACTTTTTGTGACGCTGAATATTAGTTCAAGTGCACATTAAGATAATGACCAGACAGAAATTTATGTACAGCTCTTGGCTTACACAGAAACATTTACAGAGCTTTTACACAATAGACAGTTCAGCTTCTTTTGGCTGCACAGAAGACCAGTTTTAAAGATAAAAATCAATAAACAAACAAACAAAAAAAAAGAGACCAAAGAAAACCACCAAAGCAAGATGCAAAGAGAGTAAAGAGCATAGCAAGGACTTTCGTGTTACTACTGAGTGAGCTAACTGGCTATGGAAGCTGAAAGACTTGGGTTGCAGTTAAACCTAAAACCAGTTTATTAGTATCAGTACCTTATCCTCTGCAGCCATTAATGCTTTCAAGGTTTGATCCATTATTCTTAACTGTTCTTCCAGCTGTCGGACTTGGCTGTTAGTGAACACATGAAATGCACAAAAGCCATTCACAAAATCAGTGTGCAGGTACAGCATGCAGTGACAACACACACGCACACACACAGGAACACATTTACTCTGGCACTGACCACTTATTTCAATGATTACAATAAATGAGCAAAACATAGCTTTGAGCTGAACACACAGTGCACTGCCAACATTCCATGCAGTTACAGTTCTATTCTAGTACCTCACATACATCTCAGGGCAGTTCCACACTTACCTTTCTGATAGCTCAGCACGCTCCTCAGCACGCTCCAGGTCACTCTCAATGATCACCAGCTTACGAGCCACCTACAAGGACAGGCAAGGGACAATCAGCACTACACCTCACCTGTTAACAGAACCCACAAAGCAGGGGGCCAGACCTCTTCCTTTTTTGTTCAACATGTGAGTTTTGATTATGTGATGTCTTGATTATTCACTTGAGACTTAAGTTATCTGACATTTTTCAAGACCTCCCTTTCATTCACCAAATGACAACTAAAAATATTTCCCTTCCTAAGAGCTTAGGGAATACTCTCAAACATTTTAGTGAAGGATCTAAGCACAGATCTCATGTCACCTTGAGGTAGCTGAGTGCCTGATTTTCCTTCCACAGCTGTAAAGAGTGGTGTTTATGATCTTTTGAACTTAAAAAGGCGAAAGACAAAACCAAAAATTACAGGCACAGCCTAATGGGCTTTAGAAAGAAATGACCTGCACTCAAGAACTGACCTCTTCATACTTGCGGTCAGCCTCTTCAGCAATGTGCTTAGCCTCTTTAAGCTGGATCTCCTGGATTTCCATCTTCTCTTCATCCTTCTGGGCTCTATTTTCAATGACCTTCATTCCTCTGAAAAACATAACCAGGAAATGTAAGGTTCAGGGCTTGCCAGTTTGTCTCCAGCTCTACTACTTGTGGTATGTGACTTTCAGACAGCTGTTTTCAGGTGAGTGAAGCGTATCAGACAGCTGAATCTTCACACCATAGATTTAGTCCTGTGTTCCTGTGCACTTACATTTCACAAGTTCAAGGAACAAAATATGTCTCAGGAAGGAAGAAAAAGTGTGATTTGTTTAGCTTACTGTAGTTCAGCTGTAAAATTTAATTGCTAGAAAAACTCATAGAAAGGTAAACAAAGGGTGTTGCTTCTAAAGACCTAACAAGACTGAAAATATCTGTGTTTTTATAACGCTCATCAACAGCACATTACAACCCTTGCAGGACTGACAAGAATCATGTCTATGGGCCAGACTCCCCTGGGTTTTGCCATGTCAGAGCCCTAGAAGCTCTCTGTTCTCTCTAAAAGCAAAATTTGAATCCTTCTTAACAAGAAACACTGTGTACTGAACGTATCTGATCTAAAATGATCATAAACGTTTCAAAACACACTGAGTCTCTCACACATTTCTTTCCAACAGACTGCATCCTTAGTAACATAGAAATATATGTGCAGCATGTGTGGGATTCTTTCACAATAAAAGGTTCTATCACAGGTATAAAATACAATTGGACAAAGAGAGATGATCTTCCAAAGTTACAGATCTTGAGCTCCTAACTTACATTATGGACTTCTGGAAATATAAAGGAATTATCAGCCTCTTTCCTTTGCTCTCCTTCAGGTACCAATCTTTCCAACAGAAGAACCAAAGCCTCTTCCAGCACTTTGCTATTCTCCAGGTGACATTTTGTACCCACAACGAAAGTAAGAGTCACCCAACAGTACACAAAGAGTATCACAAAGAGCTGTCATCCAATAAGAGAAGACTGGGCTGGGCCGAGCAGTTTTCCCAGGCTGTGGCCTAATACATCAAAAGACCTACTGCACTAAAATCTCACCTTCACAACTGAAAAAGAATCCAAGCCCAGATAATTTGGACATTTCTACAGACAAGCTGTAACTGAAGTCCATATATGCAAAGGAAAAGTAGACTACGCATGTTCAGACACCTAGGAGTGGTTTAATTTATTTCTCTAACCCACACCCTGGTAATTATGATATTTGTCACAAGGGTAACAACCCATTCAGGTGTGGTTCCACCCACCTTTCGCTCTCATCTGCAGCCTTCTCAGCCTCCTCCAGCTTCTGCAGGGCAGTAGCCAAGCGCTCCTGAGCCCGATCCAACTCTTCCTCAACCAGCTGGATGCGTCTGTTCAGAGAAGCTACTTCACTCTCAGCCTAAGCACAGGAAGAACAGAAATTAATTCATAGTAAGGCACACATCTTCCCTTGTAAAAGGTTACCCCATTACCTACTAGTGCCATTTAAGAGCACTTCCGTAATCTCTGACTTCATCCACTAAAAAGTCCATACACAGAGAGGTACGTGATTGAATTGTGAGGTTATTGCTTAACAGAGGAAAAAAGTGATTAATGCTTGCTTCCAACAAAGCACATCAAGGACTGTACAATTTGTACTAGAAAGAACTGCACAGGCAGAATTATGCATCATTACCCAAATATTTTCTGTTATTGTATTTGCAGACATTACAGACCTTCCCTTTTTCTAATCAAATCAACACAAACTAATTACTCAAAATTCTTCTGTTACCTCAATTCCTTTATTTATGACCTTTCACCATATTTTGTACGAATTGTCCTGACACTTCCTTGAGTTCCATAAGAAAGGTTCAGTGTAAACATGTGAAAACACACCTGGATCTGCATTTGCAATGAGATAGCTGACACAGAGGGAGTATGAGAACATTTAAGAAGTGCCCAAATACCCAGTTTTGTTTACAGGCAAGCTGAGCAAGAGTTGACAAAAAAAGGCACCAGCAAGGGCCCTGGTACAGGCAGCAATCCCTTAAAATATCTTTTTATTTTCCTTCCCATAGTTCCATCCTCAATCTTCCCTTAAATTTTCCTTTCTTGAATTACCCCTTCACTTAATCTTCTGTACAATATCTGCAACTCATCTGCCTCTTATCATTACAAGCTATTATATATTATAGCATCTAACCTACACTTGCCTAAGCTGCAAAGTAAGTTCTAAAACAACCTTCTTGTGGTAACCTCATCATTAATCTATCTTTTAAAACTATATTAAGCATGAGGTGTATATAAAAGGGTAACTATTCTAAAAAGTTAATTACTTCAGAGAATAACACTTAATTAGTATTGAAAACTAACATTTATGATATATATTTGCTATATGTGAGGAAGCACACTTCAAAATTTCCCATGATGTCTAGTTGAGAGGAGAACAAATCCTCTGGCAAATGTAGATACCAAAAGTATCAGTTTGGTACTTTTTCTTCTCTAACCAGAGGTAGCTGGATACAGTTGTCCACAGGAAAGATTTTGCTGTACATAGCACAAGAATAATTTATAGGCCAGACAAGTAAAACAACCTTTGACATAAAAGTAATGATGTCCAGCTAGAATGACCGAAATTAATACAGGAACAGGGAAGCAATTATATCTTTGAACATTAATATGCATTGACAGTGAACACATAGAACCAGGAGAAGAGACTTCATCCTTAGATATCCACATTAATCCAAATATAAAACATTTGCCTATGTACCTATGTAATCATGCAGTAGTATTCCAAACCCATGGTTTTAGACTTCTGGTTTCAAAACAGCAAGAATTTGACCTTTCAGATTTAAGAAAGAAAATGATCCTTCATAAAGTGTACCCTAAGGAAATCTGTAATGTTACAAGTTAATTGTTATCATGTCAAGACTCCTCATCATGATAAGAGCATAAAATGTGCTTCAAAACACAGGGTGACTAAAGTTTTTACTTCCTGCTACGGTAACTCACTAAGGATTTACCAATCAGCCTTATATGGCCCCAAGTATTCTTCTGCAGAGCAGGACTTATCTCCTTATATGGCAAGGAAGGAAAAAACCCCAGTGATGGAGGCACTCCCACTGCTACCATGCACACATAACCTGCGTTTCTGCCTTGGCACTTACACACCACATATTTTCACAATGAGTGATGACATGGATAAGTTACCACTGGGTGTTAATTATCACTATTATAAGGGAGATTCTGTTTTCCAATAGGAGGAAGAAAAATGCATTTTGAAAAAGTAATTACCAACAGCCCTTTGAGAGGTATGTACTCAAAACAGAAGATTCTTTTTTTAAGGGAATGGCTGCTAATCACAGCCTTGAAACTTTTAACAATCTGGTTTAACAATCAAAAGCTAGAGGCTGTGCTATGTTTTGGCCACAGCTGTGGCTTTTTTGTGTTTTGCGTATCTGTACCTTGCACAGGAAGGAAAAAAAAAACCCACATAACAAGCCTAGGTCACACAGAGGGAAGGGGCAGATTCACACCTCAGCTCACTTGCTGCAGTGTTCTCAAAGCCTCCCTCCTCAAGCATGCAGAAATACAGCTGTAACAATAAACCCCCTCATCTGTAGCCAGCATCATAGAAAAAGCACATGCCTACATATGCCTGGGAGTTCAGTTTTCAGACTTTATTCATCTCAGTACTGACCCCTCCACACAAAAACTTAAATAGCACGTTAACATACACTGCAGAATTCCACATCATTCACACAAACCAATTCCAGGGAAGAAACTAACATTAACCTTTAGGGTCCTGAGCCTTACTGCAGTATAGCTAAACTCTTACGAGAAGATTTCACCAGAAGGCTGTAATCACTCCTCCAGTACTACTACCTCTGCCACAAAAGTTAACAGCAAAACTTCCCTTTTCAATAGAAATTCCTTAATATGTTGCTCAGAATAATACACGTTACTGAAAGCAGGAATATATGTGTCCTTTACTCCACAAAGCTTAGAAAACAAGTTTTTTAAAAACAGAAACCTTTAGGAAATGACTTATGGATCTTCACTGATAAAAACGGATATGCCAAGTGATTTGCAAGAATGCAATAGTTACACAAGCACAACTAGCCATATTTTGCCCCATCACCTGCAAGTAATCATGAGGCTCTTCCTTTGAACTTACTGCCCAGAATGTGCAGAAAGGCCTATATTACAAGGAAATCAAATAAACACCTTTTTTTTTATATTGTAATAAACTACACAAGAGCTTTGCTCTTTTGCTTTCTTTTTATGCAACCACTGAAGACACTGAAACTGCCTCAAAGAACACTGTACATTTTGCAGTAGGAAACATTAAGCTACAGCTGCTGGAGCTCTCAAAGGTCAGTGATAAGACAAAGAACAGCCCCATCAGGTTTTTTCAATTGTAACTGCCACCCATAATTACATCTCTCTGCTATGTAAGCCTATGCTGCCCACACCTGATCTTGCCTCTGCCTAAAACCAAGCCTATTGTTCCTTTCCCCTCTTGGCAAGCAGCTTTGATGAACACGCTACAGATGTACAGCGACTGGGGCTGTACGCTCACGTTGTCGAGGTGTTGTCAGGTACCATGGGCCATCTCAGGTTCAGTCTTGCGTAATTCCCAAGAGTCGCCATGCTGACTGCCCGCAAATGAACTCGTCTGGATGGAATAAGAGAACTAGGACTTGTGGAGGGAAAAATTCCCATAAAACCTTGCTCATAACCTAATACAAAACATGTAATCTCACATATCTCGCCTAAGTCCAACCTCATTCCAGCTCGGGGTTTTGCTGGTGGCCAGCACACCCAGTGTGCCAGACTACAAGCCCTAGCGCTGTCTCCTAGCGCACCGCACCTGGGCCCAGCCCACGCAGCACACTCGGGTTATCCAGCCGGGGAGGGCAGCGCTGAGGGCCGACCCCGCGGGCAGCCCGGCCCGCCCGGCAGGTAACAACCACCTTGTGGGACACAGCGGCGAAGGGACCGCTCTCGTACTCCGCCGGCCGGGGAGGCAGGCGGGGCAACCGCGCCCCGAGACCCGCGCCCCCAAGATCCGGGCCCAGGGGTGGCCCTACCTCCTCCCGCAACGCCCGCTCCTGGTCCACCTCCCGCTGCAGCCGTCCCGCCCGCTCCTCAGCGGCGTCTGCCTGCTCCTGCAGGCTGCGAATCTTCCTGCGCACGGCCTCGAGCGAGCTCATCGCCGCCATGCCCGCGCCTCACCCAGCCCGCGCCGCCTCCCTCCGCCCGCCACAGCCCGGAAGTCCCCCCGTGCCGCAGCGGGGCGGGGCTGTCAGCACCGGGCTGGGAGCAGGGCGGCGACGGAGGACGATCCAGCCGTCCCGGGGATAGCTGGTCCTGGCTGGGGCTGGGCTGGTCCTGCCGGGGATGGGCCGGTCCGACCGGGGCTGGGCCGCTCCCGCCGCCAGCGCGGCCATGCCCGGTGGATTTGCCGACGCAGCAGCGCCGCCTGGCGGCACAGCGTGCGAGGTCCCGCGGACCGGAGCGGACTGAACCGAACCGAACCGGAGCGGAGCGGACTGAACCGAACCGAACCGGAGCGGACTGAACCGAACCGAACCGGAGCGGAGCGGACTGAACCGAACCGGAGCGGACTGAACCGAACCGGAGCGGAGCGGACTGAACCGAACCGAACCGGAGCGGAGTGGACCGAACCGAACCGGAGCGGACTGAACCGAACCGAACCGGACCGGACTGAACCGAACCAGGGTCCAGACCCGCCTTTCCCCCTCAAACCGCCCCCAAATGGGCATCATAAAATGACATCGAGCAACCCTCCAGATCCTACTGCGCCCGGCCTGGCTCCTGAGACACGGGGAGGGGAGATGGGGCTGAAGCTGCCCCCTCTCAGCTGGGGCGGCTCCGGGGATGTACGTGGCTTTTGGGACATGAATCATATCCGACAGGAAAGATTTTCTCGTCTCAGGGCAAGGCGAGTCCATCCCAGGGAGCCGACACTCCCTCCCTGCCTCTGCCTTTTTCCTAAGGCTTGGAACGGTCCTAACTAATAAGGTAAATACTGGGACCCAGTGCCCCCAGTGTACTCTGCATTGCCAAAAAAAGAAATACGTCTCTAAACTGTCAGACTTATTCCCTGCATACAAATCAATAAGGCATTTATCTCGATGAAAACAAGCCAGACACTCTCCCACCCTCCACCTGAAGGAAGACTGCAAATAAAATTCCCTCAACTATCTTCCAAAAGCTGTTTTCCAACAGGGGAAGGCAGCGTGGGGATCTGTTAGGAAGATCCTTAGTTTCAGAACGGGAATCTAGTAGCATTTCTCCTGTCTTCATCCTAGGCAAGCTATTTCCAAATAGTCAGCATACTTTTCCATATAAGGAATATCTCCCCTGGATCTATATGCGGTTCCTTTGAACAAGCTAAATAAACGTCCTGCTACGAAGCTGCCTATCCTATGGCAGCCATGCACAGAGCAGACATCTGATCCACATTATATACAGATCTCTCTCCCCTGTTCCTTTGAACACTTGTGTTTGTTAAGTTCTTGGGTTCTCTTTCAAAGCTATGTAGCTTAATTGCCATACTGAAACTAAAGGGGTTTTTTTTATCCTTTATTCCTTTTAGAAGTAAAATAAGATTAAAACACGCTGTCTTTCATGAGAAGTTGTTGTTTGTAACATTTCTGTTTCTGAAAGTATTCTTCCTCCCTCTGAAATACTTTGCTTGCTCCATTTGTGGCAACTCATTTTCACTATGGCTCTGAGGTTAACTTTTAAAGCTGAGCTATAGGAAAAGGAGGGTCATTGCTTTGGAAGTACTGTTGTTTCATCTAATCCTGTAATTCAGACCTGAGATTTACTCAAGGAGAATTGAATTGTCCAACAGCAGCAATAGAGACCAAGACCTTAACTGCAGAGACAATATACTCTTAGGGTTCCATGCATGCGATCCATTAAATGCATGTCAGGGACAGACAGGTGGGTGGGATGAGGGCCTGGGAAAAGCACAAGCTCTTGCCTTATTACCATATAAAGTGCTGAGCTATATATATCTCCCAGCTTGGTCCCAGGATCTCTGTCCTCTGAACTCCAAAACTAGCAAGTATCATCTTCTGGACAATCTTCCATCACACAAAACTGAACTTTTCTTTGACAAGTGAAGCAGTTCCACTGATTTCCAAGGGGAAAAAAATGCAGGAGAGAACCTTTAATCTCAGGGACCAGTGAGCCAAACCAGTATCCAGCAGCAGTTCTAACACATTCATGCCTAGAAACAACTCTCTTGAAAACAGAACTAGCAGCCCTTGCTCTTCTGGATCTTCCTCTCCTGCATCTACTCACTATTAACTCTCTGCTTCTGTTTCACTATCAAGACAGTGTTGTTCCAGCCTGAGTCATTTTACCCATCACCTGAATAGATAAATCATAATTTCTTTACTTTCATGTCTAGAGTGGCAAGTACACCAGAAAAGCATATGTCAAGTGAGCAGAAACCCAATCAGACGTCTCTGATAGTGTGCAAACTTCATGCAGGGAGGCAGTGCTGTGTTTCCCACCTTCCTCTGCAGGAGGTGCCTGGACCCTGTCTTCAGCAAAGCTTTGTAGTACTGCTGAGTAGGAGTCCAGGCTGTCCTGAGCAGAGGGAGTGTGTGGTTTCTCTATCGGGCTTGTGGTGAAAGGGATGGGGGTAACTTACATCTGTGGCCTTTTTGTCAGCCAGTTCCAACTTTTCCTGTGCATCTTTAAGGGACTCGGAGTATTTGTCCAGCTCATCCTCAGTGGCTTTCAGCTTCTTTTGTAGAGCCACCAACTCGTCCTCCAGCTGTGATATGGGTGGAAAGTGGTGGAGAGGGGAGGGCGGGCAGGAAAAGGTGCAGCAGGCAGCGTGATCGTGCAAATGGAGAGGTGTGAGTGCAGAAGAGACAGAAAGGACAGACAGACAGAGAGAGAAAGAAGGAGAGACAGTTAGATCCTCTTTGCTTGCAGCATGGGCACGATACCTTGGCAGCGTTCTCCTCTGCGGAGAGGAGGCTGTCCTCAGACTTGTGTAGCTCTTCCAGCACTTGGTCCCTTGTATCCTCCGTCACACGCAATTGCTTTTCCAATTGCACAATGTCATCCTCTAACTAGGTGCACAAGAGGAAATATAACGCACAAATATGTTTCTCCCTTGGCTTAGAAAACAAATTAATTTATAAATCACTCTCCCTTTCTCCCTTCTCCTTCAGGATCTTCCAGAATCGTGCAAAAAATGTGTCCCCCTCCCTGAATAGAATAAAGCCACAGGTGTAAAAGAAGGGGGTTGGAGAAGTACAAAAAAAGTGGGGAATGCATCCGGAGAAGGGCGGGAGGGCAGCTGGAATCGGACACATTTGCTGAGTGATGCTGGAGTGGGCCAACACAGCTTTAACTGTCCTTTGCCAAATCGCCGCACATCTGTCCAGTGCTAACCAGGTATTCCGGGCAGCCTCTCTAAGCCGACCCCCTGTGACAAAGGCACAGAGGACACGCAGCTGTCCCAGGGCCCTGCTCCCCAGCTGGAATGGTGGGGACGGGGGCTCCTGCCGCGCCCCTGGGAACCTCCAGCCGGTGACTGCCAGGCTGAAGCTCTGCCTTAGGGAAAGTTCAACCAGTTTTGCAGGGGCGCGGGGGTGGAATATAGCAAGGTACGGTGAGGGAGGAAGAAGAGGAGAGGAGAAAAAAAAAAAAAGAGGATAGTCTGGAAAGATTTGCGCCCCGGCGCTGGCTGCGCCCGGGCCCTCGGTGCAGACCTGCTTGCTTCTCTCCTCCGCTGCCTTCTTGTCTGCTTCGGCTTGCTCGGCTCTGTCCAAAGCGTTCTCCTTGTCCAGCTTCAGCATTTGCATCTTCTTCTTGATGGCATCCATGGTGGCGGTGGGCTAGGGCGCGTCCCCGCGCAAACTGCTTCCGAAAGAAAAACTTGAGAAGTTGCGGAACAGCCCCAAGTCCGGACCAGGCCCCCGGGGTAGCGGAGCGGAGCTGCCGGGCGGCGGGGTTGATTCCTGCGGGAAAGGGCGCTGGCCGAGTGCAAGCGGCGGGCAGGGAGCTCCTCACAGATATGTACTTTCTCAGAGGGCTGACTGCATTCCTCAAGACATCCAATACTTTTTTGGAAAGGGCTTTTTCCCCCGCCTCCCTCCCTCCCTCTCCCCCTCCCTTCTCCTTTGTCCCTACCCCTTTCCCTCTCTCACTGCCCCCCGGGTTTTTTTGGGAAGCACAGCCTTCCCATTCGCTGCCGCCTACCATTTGACCGTAGATATGACTATATATGGGATGCGATGGGCGAGGTAAGGCGGGGGACCAATTTGTTCCCATTTCCAAATAGGCAGGACGGGACATTTCGCTGCTACTCCTGGGAGAAAAAAAAAAAAAAGCAAAAAAAAAAAAAAGCAGCAAGCTGGAGCGCGGGGAGCGCAGGAGACAGGAGCGAAGGCTGCTCGCAGCGGGCAGGGGGTCTGGGTGACACCAGCCCTGTGCTGGAGCCGTCCTCCCCACCCATAGAAATCAATCTGTCCTACAGCAGGAGGGTGGCGGAGCCGATCACATCAGGCGGCCGGGAAACGCGGGGCTGCAGGGCACGGGGGCTGCAGGACGGGCAGGGAGGTGTTAATCTCATGCACATACGGAATAAATGCTTTCGGAGACCTACCCCTGGCAGCCAGAGGAGAGGAGGAGGGGGCACCACCATTTAACAGCCAGGCTGCCGCAAATGTAGGCAGCGGGGCTCTGCGCCGGCCCCTGCAGCTCCGAGCGCGAAGCCCAGACTTTGCGGCGAGACCCTGGCAGGGCTGGGCTTCCGCCGGGACCCACACCGAGGGGAAGGGGCTGAGGTGCCACCCTGACCTCCAGACCAGTGTCGGGGCAGAGCAGAGTTGCCAGCGGCTGGCAGTGCTTCCCAAGCGCGCTGTTCCTGCAGTACCTGGCCGGGGCTCCTGACCCTGCAGAGAGATGTGCCTCGCTACTGCATGCTCAGGGCGCGAAGGGAACACAAAAGGTGGACAAGACCCACTGCGACCCTCAGAGGGAACAGTGGTGGGGCCGTGCCCTGGCGAAGGTAGTGAGAGCTGCGAGAGATGGAGCCCAGGAAAAGCTGGGGCAGGGAAACTAGCTACGGAGGTGACTTGCACCCTTTCATAATGCCAGCGAGGGACAGCAGCAGATAGACAATTAACAAAATTACATGTAATTAAGCGGAGACCTATTTAATTCACTTCTGGTGTGTCTCTCACAGTCTCATCATCAGAGTGAGCAAGACACAACACGTTGTCCTCAGGATGCACGCTCCTTTGTACAGTGTAGAAAGTACAGGGATGTGCGTGAGTCCCACAGGATTTGGGTTGCACAAAGAGAAAATTAGGCAGCCTCTTTGTTAATACTCTATACTTGTAGCAGAAGATTCCTCCCTGGTGCTGTCACTGGATCAGCTGGTGTTATTTGCAGGAGGAGAGAATGTCTTAGAACTTCTGGCCCATGGTACTTGCCAGGGCCACTCCTAGAGAGCTCAAACAAGCTGCGCCACAAAGCTTCAGCTCTGTAAAATAGCAAAGCCCCCTGGTGAGGGTCCAGACCAACAGTTACCTTCCCCAGGTCCTCAGAAAGGCCATAACCTGAATTAACCTAGGAACTGTACAAAATTCAGAGGCTTACAACTAGGCATGGGGATTCATGTGTACTGCTCCCAAGGAGCAGAAGTTCACTGTCAAAATAGAAGCTTTCCTTATGCCTACCTAAAGAAAAGATGATTTCTCACTGCAGTCCTTTCTCACTGCATTGGTTTAAGAACCAAACCAGAACAACAATAACAGTAAAAATTATTGAGTAAAACATTACACTTCCACAGAATGTTTTAAAACACAAGAGAGTATTGAAAAAGTCTGCAGATTTAGTTGCAACCAACTCCAAAGTGTAGTTTCTCTTTGCACTTATCTTGATTTTACACTATAGTCAATTAGAACAAGTTAGGCCCTTTCTGAGAAAAAGATAGTGAATATTTATAAGATACCAAGTTACATATTGTTCAAAACCTGACGGCTTTGTTAAATGTTTCAGTGTGTTTTGACCCTAGTTTAGGAGAAAGGTATTCCTCTGCTACAAAAGATGCCTTAAAAACCATAGAGTATCATGGCTGGGAATTCACTGAGGTAGCTCTTCTCACTTTGGTGAAAGAATATGTCTTGCAAAATTAAACAAACAGCTATCTGGTTAATTTGGGAGTGGTGCTGATAGACTCTTAAAAGAATGCCTGTGCAGCTCCAGTTTTCTAAAAGACTGTTGGCCATGCCATGGGAGCCTCTAGGATACATGAGAAAGGATGAGATACAAGTAGAATGAAAGGAACTTGAAGTTTTAAAAAAAATATCTGAAGGATGTATCACCTCCATAGGAAAAAAAAATCTTGAGGTTCTACTTACATGAAAATGTCCAGTTAATAAGCTTTGTTTACAGCAAGATGATACTTGTATCCATGCAGCTGAACAGGCTGATGGTGATTTAATTTTTCTTTTCCTCTTGGAGAGAATATGACAAGTACAGACATGTGTTAACATGCTTGCTATATCTTTCATTAACAATTTCAATTACTTGGAAACTTCTGTTCCAGCTAGCCAAGAAAGATAGGCTTGGAAATTAAATTGGGTGTATAGTCTCTCCCTCTTTAATTGATATGTGAAGACAGATTGTATACAAATTATTTTTACTTATTGAAAAAAGAAGTCAGCACAAACTTGGTTTTTATGACATAATACCATTTCTTTAATGTTACTCGTCACCTCTTGTTTTTCACCACAACAGCTCAGCTAATCCCATCTCCTCTCATCTTATTTCGTCATCTCGTCTCATCTCATCTCATCTCATCTCATCTCATCTCATCTCATCTCATCTCATCTCATCTCATCTCATCTCATCCCATCCACAAATGGTGCAGGAACTCCCAAGAAGGAGTTCCCCTTTCTTCTGGGGAGTACCTACTGAACTCATTTTGAATTCTGTTAATCTAACTATACTCTTTAGAAAATCAAGACAGCCAAGTCAAAGCACTAGGCAATGATACTTGGTTTTGAAATTCACAACTCCTTCTGTGAGCAGGTGATGCCACACTTCAGGCTTACATGTGACATGACAGTACCATACAGAGTAAGGCAGGGACCTGTTTATATAATGATGTTTCTGTCATGTCACCTGTCCCTTGACATAGACAGAAATTTGCCTTGAGGAGGATCTGCTCTTTGGAGATAGATTGGGTTGATCATAGGGGGTTAATTCTGATAACAGACAAAAGGGTAGGTGGACATAATCACTTGAAGAAACTTCAAACATACCCTTGGAGTTGCTTTACCTACTTCTTCTTGGTCTCTTTTTTTTTTTTTTTTTTTAGGAGTATACAGGAAATGACGCCTAACAACTGGTTCTGCCAGTTCTATAAAATGTGCCTCCTAAAAGACTGTTAAGAATTCAAATTAGGTCAGTCGCAGTGAACTCACAGGCCTATATGTGTCATTTGAAAAGTGGAGTGTTCCCTCACAGGGAGGCAAATATAAATGAAATATAAACCAATTTCTCAAAGGTCTCTGAGACCTTTGCTGCCCTTATTAAACAGGAATGTTTCTTTTGGACAAAGGGAGCCAGCAACAAGAGTGCAGGATATTATCAAAAAATAGGAAATTGAAAATATCTGTATTAACCTAGAAAAACAAATAAAATAATACTGATGAAATCAGGCAGGTTTTACTAGTGTCAGTGTATTTTATCCTGTAAGGATCTCCAAGAGCTTTGCATTAAAGAAATTGAGGGACAATATTTCTAAAAAAAGCATAAAAATAGCAAATTTCTTCTGGGGAAACTGGTCATCTATGCTCCAACCATAAGGCAAGACAAGGCCTGAAAATAGAAGGCAGAATCCTGATTGCCAGTTCTCTGCACAGTTCAGTAGGCAGCAAACAAGTACAGAAATACTCCAGAACATGCCAGTCATGCTCAATACATGCTGTAACCCTGCAAAGGTTTTCTGTAACATTTCCCAGGTAATGGTGGAGAACCATTTATCTTTTGTAATTAAGAACTATGGGATGATTAGTTGGAAAATTAAGCTTTAAATTATTTTAATAATTTTTCTCTTCAGAACAAATATTTATGTTTGGTTTGTCATTCAAGAAATTAGTGAACTCCTTAAGTTTAGAAGTATTTATAGCACAGTCCTCTGCACCTGCCCTGATCTATAATCCGAGGGTCTATTCAGATACCACACCAAATGCTAAGAAGCTCATGACCTAACTCATGATCTAAGACCTTAAAATAGCTCTGAGAAGGTCTTTTTTATTTTTTTCCCCTAGGATTTCTTTCACTCTAATTGCACTACTGTTATTTGCTAGATTTCAGCTGAGCAAACACATCTCCCAGGTTTTTGTACTGTGCTTCCTTTTAAAATGAGATTTGCTTTAGCTGGTAGTTTGGAATTACTAATGTCATTCTCTAAAAAAATTCTACAAAACCCAAGTAACAGAAAGACAAAACCCCAAATTCACTCTTAGCAAGATGTCTTCCTACATCCTTCTTTTTATAGCTTCAGAGTGTTTCAGACTATAGAAAGATTAATAGTTCATTTAAAACCATTTATCTGTGTTTATATATTGTTGGATTTATGTCCCACTCAGTGAAGTCTCAAGTCACTTACTTAAATCTGACTAAAGTACTCTTATATTTTTAAAAAGTGTTTAAAAATTGTCTTGAAAAAGCATACCCAGTCCATTTTGATTTAGAAGTCAGTATTGTGCAATAGAAAAGAAGGACAGTGAAGAGGCCAAGTAACAGAAAAGGGCAATTAATGTACAATGACGGGGGAAAAAAACCCCTAAAATCAACTCTACCCAAACACCAAATTGAAAAGAACTGTGAATCAACAAATCCAAAAAGAAGCAATTCTTTTGGCGAGAAGACTCTCATGACCTTACAGTGGTGCAGAAATTCCATTAAATTTTTTGATCTCCTCTGATTAACACTATACCAAGTGATATCACACCCATTTCTACTGAATGCAATTGAGAAAAAGTTGTGAACAGCAAGAAGGCCAATACCTTCAAAGGCAGAGTTCCATCCTTGTGAAGCAGTTCATTTGCCAGTGCTTTGAGCTATATATATAGATAAATACACCATCATTGTAACCTCTGCTGCCATACCTGCAAGACTACAAGGTGTCCTGAAGTTTAGCTTTGTAGTTTTATTGGGGATTTTTCCTTGGCAGAACAAAGAGCAATTACCATTGCATACCTCTAACAGATTTGTATTATTGATCTTATTGGTACAGTAACGCATGACAGTAGAACAGAGCAGGAATGAAAATAGGAAACAAGAAATCTGATTATATTTCTGATATCCACCCCTTGATATAACAGTAGAGGGATGCTGTAGAGAAATATCAGGGCAGACAGCTATTCCCCTTCTCTGAGCTGCAACTGGGGAAAGTTCAAGTGTTTTAGGAATGTCCTGAAATCATATATCAGAGTTCACTGCAGTTCATACAGCAGTAGCAACTCCTGCAGCACAGAAGGAAAAATGAAAAGCTGCTGCAGTTAAGTGAATGAGCAGAAGGTGTTGCACTGTACATGTGAGTGCTCCTCACCTGACAGGATTTAGTTTTGTCTTGTGGAGATTCTCAGCTATCACACATCAAGGCATTGGTCTGAATTTGGACAGGATGTAGGAAAATATGTCCACATTCATACCACCTAAATTAACCTGTCTGCCTATGACTGATGACTGAGGAATTTAGCCAGAGGTCTTAAGACATTTCTACCAAGAAGAAATAGCAGAGTGGGAAATTTCTACTGCATGATTTTGACTCTGGGAAAAGCAAATTTTTTGATAGCAAGCAAGTTAATATTACACTTAACCTTCAGGAATTATTTTGTTTCAATTAAACTGTGTGTATACCTCAAGAAATTAAGTAGTTAAGCTGTGAAAATTCATTATATAAGCCTAGGAGGTAAAGAGATTATTTCTGGAAGGCAGGAGACTTTTTATTTGATCTGAATATTCACCTTCCTGGTGGGAAGATCCTGAGAATTAAACTGACTGTGCCTTCAAACAGTGTAAATTTTTGTCAATGGCCAACCCTGCCAGGTCTGGCAAAAGGTTTTTCTTGCCATCAAAAGTAGACCCACTGGGGAACAAAACCCACAGACAAATAAACATTTAAAAATAAAAGAAAAAATTGTCTACAGAAACCCAGACAAGTTGTTTTTTTTCTCTGATTTGAGTCTTTTTTCTGAGAGGAGAGAAAGGGAAGAAAGATGCATACAGCCTTATAAACAACCATTCATCATGCAGCAGAACAAGTAATAATTTATCCCTTTCACTTCAGACCTTGTATTTGTACAGCCTGAGACCTGCTGCCACAGCAAGAGAGCTGTAAAAATATTCAGTCCCAGTTCAGGAAATAAGAGTACAACCCAGGTGCAAACTCCCTCCTGACATCTATCTCATGTGTCCCACAACCTTATCATGGTTTTTTCTATTGTCCCTGATAGCAAGCATGCATTTGGTATCACTGAGATCTTTGCAACTTGATATGCTATTAGCATGACAGATGAGATTCAGCAGCAGTAAACAAGAAATCCAGTCCACAGGAACAACAAATGTAAACCAACCTGTCCTCTTATTAGCTCCTTTTTCTTTCTCTGAAACATTTCACTAATTACTTGGCAGTTAATGTTTTTTATTGTTAAAGAAATTACTTGATGTTCTCATTTATCTTCATACTATTTTTGCTATTAAAAGCTATTTGGGCAGAACCCATGGGTCTGTATAATTTACTTTTATATACTGCTCCCTGTCCCAATGAAATACCAAAAATAAATTCCCAAATCGTTTTTCTGGAGTCCTGATTTGAATGTAAATTCAGTAAAACTCAGCAGACGTATTTTTTATGTTCCAGTGTAAGATCCAAATTACCAGATGCAAAGGGAGTATCTGAAATAGCAAGCTGACAAATTCAGTGAAGAATACTCTTTTTCTTCATAGAAAAACGATCTTGGAGTTAGTTAAAATTATCTCACATACCATGATGTCAAAATTAATGGCTTTCCATATGTGTGGAAAAGCTACTCACAGATGTTGGACACAAGATGGGCATGGGCTTGCCACACAACAGCCCTTGGGCAACAGCAGAGAGAACAGTCTCTGCACACCCATCTCAAAGGTACTGTTGTAGTTAACACAGTGTAACACAACATGTGTGTTTCAGCATGCAGATGCCAGTTTTAAGCATTAAGGTCATTACAGATAATTAGAGCTCACAGCTCCTTTTCATTTTGCAGGTGAAATGGCCTCTATTTCAAATTTTCAATCAGTTTTACTGAGCAACAGATTCGTTTGAAATCTATCTAGAAGCTGGTGTCATACGTCTCCCATTCCTCATTGACACTCTAACAGTGGGCGGCAAGGCAGCAGTTTGCAAGTGTCAACAATAAACCCACTGGAAGTGGTAGTCCTCTGCCTGTCAGTGTTTAACATCCATCTCAACCATCCTATGGTCTGCAGAAGATGTTAGTCAAGCAGAATTGAAAACTGGAACTCAAATGGCATGGCTGCTACAGCTGTATAATAGCCTAGGAACCAGCCAGGAACTAAAGTTTCATTAGGAGCTACTTTAACATTCATTTGTCTACAGGAGCAACAGGTTTAGCAAACAACTGGACTTTTACCAGAGCCCTCTGCCAGATGGCTCTTGGAAGCTCATGGCTGAAGTTAACGTTTTACAGAGAATCACCAGCACACTTTCCCAGTGCTGGCCACAATTCTCCAGTGGCCTTTTTGCAGAAGTTTCACTTCATTGATTGCAATTTCAATTCAGCAGTTTAGGAGGAAAGATGATGATTTCTAACACAAAGGTTGCACATACGACTCCTAACACCAGCACATCAAACATAAATCCTGATAGAACTGAAGGCTGCACAGCCTTTCTTTAGTACACAGCTCTAGAGCTGAGACTTCAATGCATACTACTGCTGAGTGCTAGTGAGATTTTGATATTCTGGGCTGATTCATCTAAGCTACAGAGATGAGGACTCCTGAGTGGGACATTCTGACTCATTTCATCGCTGATGGAATGAGGGTTCTGCATGCCGACCGCTATTCCTTCTGAAGACCTTGTTAAAACTGACAACTACTGCAAGCCTAAAACAGAGGTAGTTTTTGGATCCTTGACAGGTTACCAGCTCAGCTTCTCTATGCGCAGCTTTTAGTTTTTGGCTGTTAGCACAATAGCCTAAAGGAATTTTAAGGCAAGATCTGGCAGTGTTTGCTCATTGCTTCTGCTTTTATTGACGAATCCAGTAACAGTCAGCAGATAGGTAACAAGTGCACCCTGAAGATAAGTAAATAATAAGGAAAAAAAATGTGACTTTTAAAACATTTTGTAATTGTCCTAGTTTAGGGCACATTTGGGAGAAAACCTCTGAATGGAGACCTCCAGCAAGCAAATTCAAGCTGTCTCTCCCCTAACTGGTTTGGGAAAAGATTTCCTTGGAGGAAAGTGAGGAAAAAACCCTGTTTATGTAACAGAAGTTGAACAGTACTAAACAATGAAACCTCTTGCTGTTCAAAGAGATGGCAAATCCAGGAAAGTCCTTGTGGGGTGTAGCTCGACTCGCTGGTTTCTTATCAGTCCCTGGGGTCTGCAAAGTGCCAAGGCCCAGCCCCCGATGGAGCACAAGCGTGAGCTCCTGGTGTTTTCTGGGTTTTCAGTCCTGAGCAGGTTGGGATGGATTCAAGGAAAAAGGAGGGAGAAAAGACAGTCTGGGGAACTTCCCTGCCTCAGCTAGGTGAAAAACTAACAGCAAAGGAGAGCTCTGTCCTGCTGTCTGTCCGTGCTGCAGACAGCACAGTCCTGAGAGGCATGCAGGGCAGTGAGAGCCATTTCTGAACACAAACTGCGGCTTCTTCTTCCCCCTGCTCTGCTCTTGAAACCTGTCTTAAAGGTACAAAACTTAACATCAGCATAAACAGAACACACAACTGGGGATACAAGCATCATAAAGTCACCCCAGGACAGTATTTCAATTTGAGTATTTAACAGGTAAGTCACATGTCAAGATCTATTGGTTTACTGAAATAAATCCTGAGTCAGAAGGTGGGGTACATGCTGAGCAGTTAAATCTTGTATTAGAAAAGCAATTCACCATGTTTTTGTTAGGTCTGTTGCACACAACAGGATTTTTTTGCATGTTATTTTCCTTGCAAAAGCAGAGCACTGGTTTAATTCTGTTGTCCACAGCTGCTCAGGTTACTAAAAGATATTGTACACTTCACCTGAACCCTTCTTGTTTGCTCTAAATACTCCCCATGTTACTTTGATGTACAGCAAGATATAGATGCCTGTTTCTACAATACTACAGGATATAATTGCATTTTCTGTGCTTAAGACAAAGACATGTTCAGGACTTCCCGGTATGGTTACTATTTATATTTTCTTCTCACAGCATCACTTATTACCCAGTTCACTTTACAAATCCTTTAGGCATGTATGTATCACATAATGAGCACCCTGTAAAAATCCCCAAGCAAGTGTCAGACAAGTCAGTGTCAGAACTGAAAGATGTTTAGTTGCCCCAGTACCCAAAGGTATAAACTCTAATTAGCATCTACAGCACTGCCAGGACCAAATTCTGCTTATAGTGTACTGCCCCACATAGACTCAGCAGCCTGCTTGGAGGTAAAGCTGGGATTGCAAATTTGGGGCTATTCTCTGCAGAGTAGAGCTGATCATTGGCTTCTCTAATTAAACAGGGTATCTGCAGAACCTCCCCTGTTCTGCAATATACAGCCTCAGGATGGATGCATAGATAAAACAACTAGTTCTGTCCTCCTACATATAGGGAAAATAATTTACTCCTGCTATTATATGTTAAAAAACATATGATAAAAAATTTGGTCTGAAATGTTATGTATGGAATATTTAATACTAGTGAACAACATAAAAAAACCCCAACTGGATTCTTCCACCTCCTACCTGAGGTGAATCAATTCTCAGTATTAATACAGGAGCTTGATGTTGAGAATAAGCTCTTTGAGTTTCTTTTTATCCTTTTTGAACTTTGCATGACATTAAATTTCACTACTTCCTGCATGCAGTTGATTTTGTTTAAGAACTTCTTGCAGAGCATGGAGACCTTAAGCTCTCAAGAATTCTAACAAAATAGTTGGGGGATGGCATTTTTGGTTTCTTCCTCTTAAATAAATAATTTATTCAACAAATGACTGCAAAATTTCTTAACAGCTTTGAAACATGTCCTTTAAATTTAAATACACTAAACAAAGATTCAATAGATTTCAATAGATTGGATTACTAAAAATATTACATGATTTTTAAATTAAAATAGAAGTTTTATAAAAGCTCATGTAATAATGTTAAATAAATTAAATTAAATAAAAGGAAGGAACCGTCTTCTAAATGAGGGCGTATTCCCAGTTTGTGCCTTTGCCATGTAACTTATCTGCTTTGTGCCTCTGGTTCTGAGTCTGTGGAAAAACTTAAAACAGGTGGAAAAATGCTATTTTCACAGTGAAGCACTGTGAGAATGGTACACAGCTAAGAATATTGCTATCTTCCACTACATTGCTGTTAGCAAGGATATATCCTGCTTATTTCTAGGCATCTATACAGCACATCAAGGGAAGTGGATGAAAATTTTACTAAAACTTTAAAAATAATTACACGAAATATCATTAAAATCACTGGAACTAGAAATCATATAGAATCACACCAAATCCCCTTTTAAGATGGCCTTGTCTTTGAGATAATACAGCTGGTGACAAGAAGGTTGGACTAACAAGACATAAGGCTGCCTGAGCCTCTGGTCAGCTTTTCCATGGCCAACCTGAGCAATCTCTGACAAAGCCAACATGCACGTGCTGGGTCTGAGGAAAATGGGGAATACTGCTCTTCATCTCTTATGGTTCAAATATGAGCACTGAGCACTCAGTGATTTTTTTTTCTCAGATCTTAGGGCTGCAGAAGCCCATATTACACTACAGACAGTGTAACAGTAACAAGTAATAGTCTTAAGTTCAAAGACAATGCATGAAGCAAAATTCAGACCCAGAATAGTAGATTCTTTGTTGTCTATTCCATGGCACATTTTTTTGTTTGAATTTACAAAAGTCTCTCAGGGTCTATGCTGCTTAGTACTGGAATTCAATTTAGAACCCACAATGTTTATTTTTAAAGTAAAACTAGACACTCAAGATTAAAAGAAAAATGAGTAAGTCACGGAGTGATTTTCCCTGCCAGCTGAGCTTTTTGCAACTCACAGCATTTTGAGAGAACCCTCCATTCAGGGGTTCTTAATTTATAAGTAATTTCCTAATTAGCTTTTTCTTAATCTCTCTCTAATTTAAAGGTATTTTTTAGCATTCTAAACATTCTTCCTCTTCTGACTTCCCTTATTATTTTAAAACAAAATGAAAAATTTGCTGTGTTAATGCTATATTTTTTTCCCCAGAATAGCAGAAATTTGGCAGTAGAAACATGACTGCAAGAGCATTGGGACTAGATCAATTTCTGCTCCTGTCTTAAAGCTGAAAATCTGTGTGTTGGAAGATGGTTATGACGACTGGGGAAACACAACAACTTTGAGAACATTATGGGGTGCTTAATTTATTTTACACGTGGGCATAGGAAGCAGTCACTGAGTACAGAATACATAACCAAGATGAGATTTTTCAGAAGTTCCCAAAGAAGCCCTCAACTGCTATCAAGAGTCAATAGGCATAACCAGTCATGGGCTTTTATTGAGTGGAAGACAAAAATGAGGAAAAACAAACCTAGAACTACACTTTTATCTGTCCCTATCACAGGCTGTGATAGACCACAAGAACAAAACTACATGAAACAGGTTTGATGAAAAGCGGCAGAATGGGGGCAAAATAGGAGGCAGAGTCCTGCGGCCTTTGTTCATTCCCTAAATATTCCCTCTGAAACCAGAACTATTCCAGGAATCTCAACTTTCAAAAACAAAGTCTTTTTCCAACTTAAAAATGGCCTGATAGATTAAATTCAAACATAACGAAAAAAATTCCTGGAGTGCATTTTTAATGACAAGTGTCTGCCTGGAACAACTTTTGTGGTTGCACATTAATCCCCTCAAAACAGCATAGAAATGTTGACAACTGCAACAGTTGTTTGTAATGGCCCTTTACTCCTTTACTTCCTTTACTTACACAGAAAAAAACAATCACTGACCAATTGACCACTGAAAAAAACCCCATTAATTTTGACCAAACAAAACCCCATTAATTTTCAAGACAAAGATCCAGTATCTGTAACACCAACATGGGCACTCTTTGTCCTTAGAATCCCAAGCTCTTATGCAAAACCACAGGACTACAGGCCTGGTGAAAACCTTTTTGGGTTCAGGGACACTGGTGGCACAGACATCTTGTTACACTGGGAGCAGCTGCTCCTGGTGAAAAGGGTCTCGCTGCTGCATTTCTGCCTTTGAAAATCTACATGTGATCTAACCTGCACCCTGCCTTTACAGAGGTTGCCTACATCTCCCATAGAGGCTTGTGATACATGAACTAGCCAAAAACACTGCTGAAAAATTTGTTCAGCAGAAAAAAGGATGCAAAGACTACATGCTTTCAATTAAAAAAAACCCAAAGTAAACCACTTTTAGCCTTTATCTGGTGGGGTCAGATGACATTTGATTACCAGCAGGGAATTCTCCAAGGTTGCTGACAGTTTTCTTAAGAATAGCTGATTCAGAGATCCCTTTTAGATGAGGTTTTGGTGTACAACACTTGAATCACTTTAAAATTTGCAACTTATGCACTATGTTGCCACTTGACTGCACTGCCTGATAAAACACAGTATTTCTTACTTGTGGCTTAAGCTTGGAAACAGGCAGTGCTAAAGCTACCATGCTAGCAAATTTAATAAAACAGTGTGAAGGGTCAGGAGTCTTTTGTTCCTTATTACTGACCAGTTTCAAAGTACTGGTCCCAAAGGAGTAGGGACCAGAACTTGCAGGTAGGATCTGCATCAGTGTCCATTGCTCATGGGATAGGAATTTCTGGGTTTCAGATTGAGTTGATTTGGGAAAGCAGAAGGATGGATCAAGGATACCTCAAAAGCAGATTTCAACTGGACACCAGCTGGGATGCTAATAGAGAGTTTCACCAAACCAAATGAAACAGCATTCAGCATAAATCAAATAATGATATATTATTGGGGATTTTTTCTGAACACAATATTTGAGATATTGTAATTAATTGTAGAGTGCAATAGAACACACAATATTTTAACTTATCTTTGTTAACACAGAGCAGTTGAGGTAAAACAAAACCACACCAAAAATTAAGGATCCCTCTCTTGATGAAATGATAACTAAACTTTTCACAGAGGAATTTACCACAGAAGAGTGCAATTTAAATCTGAAACATCTGGAGGAACACATGTTATGTAAAGTAAAA
>VWYI01035871.1:85955-138828 GCA_013399455.1 Anthoscopus minutus
TTTTTTTCTTCTTTTCCCTTGCTATTTTAATACCACCACTATTTTATAATATAATGAAAGATACTTAGCACTTATTTTCACTATGCTGAAGATTTCAAAATCTTGGGAGTTTGTTTTGTCTCATTTGATTAATTTTTTAGTATCAAACATGTCCACACAAAAAAAATTTCTGGAACAGGGTTCCTTATGACAAACAGGCTGATAATAATGACCGGATCTGTGAAGAGAGAAATCATATAGACTGAGAATTTTAGAAAACCAATTAAAATTAGGAACATTGTCAAGGAATACTGACTCTAAAAAAATTGCATTACTCTGATTCATAATCCTAAATTCAGAATGATTAAAAGCCCTTGGATTCAGCTACTCCAACAATGACAATTTATTCACAGAAATCATCATAAAGTGTTAGGGATGTCTCAGTTAAAGGTTCTCTCCTGTAGTTTTAACTGTGTGGAAATGAAAAAGCTGGACAGACTAATTCAGGCAAATTCTTTACTTTTCAGAGAGAAGTAATGTACTTTGGGAAAAATATTCTGAATTTCACTTGTTAGTAACTAACTGCTCGGGTGGCTAATTGCTGACAGTTCTGTTAAAATCTCTGTTCATTGGGCTGATGAGGTAAGAAAAGTTTACACTTGTGGAAAAGAAAATAATTACAATATTAAGAGGCTATTTGAAAGGGAAAGCGATACCTTCATTTGTATTTGTGGCTTCAGTTCTGGTGAGCAACTTGGCAAAAGCAAAGCTGAGGAGAAAGACTGGTGAGGGATTTAGAAAAAGTAAAGATTTCTCTTTAAAAAAATCCCATGGATGAAAGGAACTTAAGTGTTTCTTTATAAAGGAAAAAAAAAACCAATTAGCCTATATCGAAATAACATTTCTTTTTTAGCTACTCTATTTTTATCTACTCTAGAAGAAAAATGAAACACTCAGTAAGGAGCTAGAAAACAAAAAATTTAAAACTGATGAAAACTTGGATAAAACATGAATCTATGGAACTTCCTGCAGCAGATAAAATTGAGGCTAGTATTTTGTCAGATAAAAATTAAAACCAGTTATGAGATGACCAGGAAGCTAAACACCATGGAAATTCTTCACAGCAGTGTTTTTGCCCTTTACGCTGCCCCTTTTACCCCATCAAAAAAACAAAGTCAAACCAGAGACCCAAAGAGAGGGAAAATCAATAATTGAAAGAAATCCAAAACACAGGCAGGTTATGTCAGAATTGCACTTTACAGATTTGCAATAATTTATTTGAAACGTCTGGGTCTGACTGTAGAGTCAGACTCCTGGACTATTTGTCTGAGCTATTATGTCAAGTTTAGCTTTTGCCTTTATGTTGTGTGTATGTTACTTTTCTGTTTCCCTATCTGTCAGAGACACAGTCAAATCTTCCTGTGTTTATGGAATGTCTGCAAAACCCACTTGTTTTCTGGGCAGGGAAAACTGATCACAAGTGCTGAATGTTCAGAGGTTTTCTCAAAAATCATCTGATGATTAAGAACAGGCTTTGGAAATAGAACTCTCTTTCTCTTCCCTCTCCAAGAGCAGTGTGCTGATTTAAATGCATGCATTTTAAAAGGAAGATGAGTGGGGTGGGAGTTGTTTTGGATTTTTACTCTTTGTTTGGGATTATTGTTTATTTGTTTTAATAAAGGAAAAGTAGAGGAGCTTTTTTTCTTCCCCAAAAGGAAGAACTTGGATTGTGTCAACTTTGAACTTTTTGAGTTCTGTTTCATTTGTGTTTGGGTCTCAAATGGGCATGTTCTCCCACTGTGCACACACGTACAAAGAATCTGCAGAATTTTCTGTGGTGTAAGAGAAATAGCAAGCAAAATCCCACGTGCCCTCACACTTTGCCCAAAATGCTAACTCTAGCATTAGTTCTTTGAAAAAGAACCACCACACTGACTTTCTTACAGTCTCTGACTAGAGAAGTAAGAAATGAGTAAAGTCTGAAATAGCATTTGTCAGAACCACAGTGTAACATAGCAGAAAAAAAGAGGAGCACTGGTGGTGCAATTCCCAGGCAGTGGATAGCCAGGGTGAGTTGGTATTCACTACAGCAAGCTCTAGCAATGTTATAGAAGGCCATAATAAGATGAGTGAGCCAATCTAAACGAATAATTAACAAGGGATTTATTAAATTACCAAGTGGCAAAGTGAGCAAACAGTGGCTGGGCAGCCCAGGGAGCTCTTCACCAGAGTTGCAAAACGTGCCCGTTAGAGCATAGCTTATATACAGTTCCAGTCTCTGGCAAACTTTTTTTTTCTTTTTCCCCCCCTTCTTCTGGTTATCTTTTGTAGTGCACCTGCGCCTCCTGTTGCTGGGTGGTTGTTTTAACCCTCTGATGGCCGTTGAGGCTGAAGTCTTGAGTCTTCTTCAGGTTGCTGTCATGGGCAGTACACGTGGTTGTCACATTTGGAAAATATGTTGATTGGGCAGCATTTGCATAGTTTTTATCTAGGCCTTCATACCATCCCAAGCAATAATAATTTTTTTGTGTAACTTTGAACACTAATTAGTTTTTCTGTGTAACAATTTCTTTGTGTAACAATTAGCCTTGAGCAACAACTAAAAACCATTTTTCTAACAGCTAGGCAATGCTCTCAGCCTTACTGTGCAACTGAGGAGCTGAGACTCAGAAAAGTAAAGCCACATACCTATTGTAGAAAATCTCCTGAGAGATGAGACTTCCATTCAGGCCTCCCAAATAAGAAAACAGTGAAGTAGTTGCTCGAACATCTCTCCTGGAAGTCCTGTTCACCCCTTACCTTGCTTTCATTATTCTTTTTTAGTTGAAGACTTTACCGAGATACAGAAAAACATGATGTAATATTGAAAATACTGAAAAATGAACAATTCCTTTTTCCTTTGCACCTTTTTTTATGCACTAGCAAGAAAGAAACAAAAAAGAAGGAAAAAGGCAAGAAGCCATTTTTCTTTGTGAGGACTTGACAATACAAAGCTCAACTGTAGGATGAATTCTGGTAAGACTGTGAGTCCACCAGCTTTGCTTCCTTGTAACAACTGATCACATAGCAAATCTCAGCTGGATACTCACCACTATCTTCCTTTCTTTTTGCAATGAAGACTATATTGGACTCTATGAAGAGCCATAGGGAACATCATTAACAACAGATTTTATAGGGACAAACCCTCCCTCTCCCCTTTTTCAGAGAGTTTGTACATCTGAAACAGACCTAAGAGCTGTCCCTTGCCATTTGGCAATTCATGTGCCACACAACTTAACCTGGGAAGTCAAGAACTTGTTCAAATGAAACTGCAGAGTAATTTTAGGTAGAATATAGTTACTCATGCTGGACTTTAGCTAGGAGATACAATTTATCAGCACTTGCCAAAATTAGTAGCTAGCTTATGCTATAAGAGAAATTGGACAAGACATGAAATGTCTCTTAGATCCTTCAGTAATGACATGCCAAGGAAGACATGAGATTTTTGGCTACACATTTACTACTGGATCCATTTTCAAACCATTGTCATTTCTGTCTTTTTGTCTAAAAACACAGAAAAATCATTAAAGGTGGAAGTGGTTCAGCATAATCTACAAAGCATGCAGAATCAACAGCAACAGTAAAAATTCTGGACTTGAACCAGGCCTGTGCTGCTTCAATTGCCTGAAAACAGAAGAGAGCTTTAAGCACATAGCTCTTACCCTGAGGGAAAAGTAACTTGTGTAGGGCCCCCTGCTAGCATGGTCCCTTATATCCTTTAACAGTCTGGCAAAAAAAGTTGCAGAAGCCAAAAGTATAATTTGTTAGAAGCTAGGATGAAATTAAATTACTACAAAGGGGGAGTGAATTGAAAAAAAGAATTAAAATGGATCCTTCTGTTTTTCGCATACTGCTTTTTAAAAAGTCAGCTTTACTAAGCTCTAGATACTGCTCCCTTAGCAGACTGCCTGTGGAGACATTCACTAACCAAGGGTATTTTGGAGCAGCTGGTTTCCTTTAATATTGCTTGCATATAAGAAGTTGATGTTTCTCTCTCCCTTTCCCACTGTGATTCTTTGTCTCAAGTGTCTTAGCCAACTTTAATTAGTCCAGCCAGGCGAGACTCATTTCTCTGGCACCAGCATTTAACAGCTCTGGTCAGCAGACAGATTTTTGGGGGCAGGTATCACGTAACTTAATTTTGAAATACTGAGAGAGGGAAATTTAAAAATAAAATAAATAGAAAATAAGAAGGCAAGCCTTTGGAGTTGATGCCATCCATCCCAGAATGCAGAGTTACCTGATCCCACGCTTCATACTTTCACTGCTTGCAGTGCTGGAGCTGATGTGGCAATGGTCAGCAACAAGGGCTGTGTTTTCTGCCACAGCAACCTGCAAATCTTCTTTATTTCTTTCCACTTCTTCAGTACTGTTCCCTAACTGTTGTTTCTCTCCACATCTCCAGCAGTTATGGAATAGGATTCTTGGATCACATCATGCCAGTAGATACAATGCTGTTTTTTTAAAAGGCAAGAACCCGCACAATAATTGTACATCTGCAGAAGCCAGCAACTTATTACATGAATTTTATTTTCCATTTATAATTATGTGAAAAGATGAGACAAAACACATTCTGAAGGTCACAGGTACTCCACAATGGCCTTGCTATTTTACATGGAATATGTTCACCTTCTGCAGTGATGGGGAGCAGCAAGGCCTCTAATAACACCTTCTAGCCTTCATTCTTACTAATATTTTTTTTAAATACAGGTATTCTTTCACATACTTGTGCTTCTGGAAAGTATAAGAATAAGATAATCATATCTTTAAAGTGATAGGTCTTCACAATGGGAAGACATTAAAATAGTGAAAGATTATTTTTCTGGAACAATCATCAAGGGCAAGTGAGAGAAACCCAAGAAAGAAGCGCTAATGAAGTCATCCTAGGAGATCAAGTATAGGATGCATTTGGTGTGATAAATCTTTGGGAAACTTTGATTAGATTATTCCTAAAGGAAAACTGTCCGGTGGATGGAATTTTTCATAATTAGATTATCTTATTATAAGTTCCTGATGGAAGAAACCAGTTCTGTAACACAATTAGCAATGAAAAGACAAGAATGATGCTCCCATCTGTGAACCAGATGGGTTGCACTGTCTGTGTCTTGCAATACAAACCTGTTTCTTTTGGTTGTTCTAGGGGCATACCATGTTTTCAAGCACTACAATTCATTTATTGAAATATCACTGGGAGTTGTGACAAATAGATATTAGTAACTATGGTTTGAGTAATACAAGATACAAAATCATGAAGTTACAATATATTAAAAAATGTATAAAAATATATATAAAAATACCTAATCAGAATTTTTCTCTTTACCAATTGTTCATGTGCAAAATTCTCTTTTGGGATTCAGAGATTTTTATGCCATACTGTTGTTGTGTTTAATGACAGGCTCAGGCAGGCAGAATTAATTCAGAAGATTTCTGATCATACTTGGGATATGTAAGTATAGTGCAGAGCAAAGACAATGAAGAATTCTTTGCTTTGATGTTGACTGCAGTTTTGTCACCCACTGGGACATGTAAGTCATGTCCAGCATGTAAGTCAAGCAGAAGGAAGATCACAGATAAAAGACACAATAATGGAGAATTTTGCTAATAATCTGAAAGTACTTGGAGACCTCCAGGCATGGATATCTCCATAAAATAACTGGGTATTATATTCGAAGCAGAAGCTACAAAAATGTGTATGTTTAACATCCTGATAGAATTGTTAAAAGGTGCAACCTCTAGTGCCTTGTGGCTATGGACTGTGTGACACACTGTTTTATAAAAACAAAAGCCAGTTCAAATATTGGAAGTGGAAAAACTTGCATTATCTTGAGCCACACCAGCTAATAAACCTTATTACTCAGCACCACTAATTTACATGGAGGAGTGCAGACTTCCTGTGGCCAGGCTGCCTCACTCTGTGTGGGTGCATCCTTTGCACAGCACAGACTGAATTAGGAAAGAGGGAGAGGGAGGTTTTGCACCCAGATAACAGTGAACAGATAACTGTGAACAGTGCCAGAGCTGGAACTCGCAGCTTGCCCCAAGAGAATCCTCTGCTTTCACTACATGATTTCCTTTAAGCCAAACCCACACTTAGATGTCACTTTTTAACATCAGTAGGTTGAGTAAAATGACTTACACATATGAATACATGAGCTAGTTAATTAACACAGGGTTTGGGACAAATAGCAAATTATAAGGCAAGCAACTTTTTCTCTGAGTACTGTGATCTAAACAGGTATAAATTAAATTCAACATGAGCAAAACCAAGAGAAAGACTTTGGACAAAAAGCTTACTTTCTTCCCACCCTCCTCCCTCTGCCTAAAGAGTTAGGATTGTAGGAGAAATCAATCAAAAAGCTGTAAAACAGCATCTTCTATAGAAATGTCACAGCTAGGTAAGAAAGATGCCTCGTGCTCCTTCTTGCCTAAGACTCTCTAGAAATCCCAGCACCTGATGCAGTGATCCTATGAGTTTCCCACAGCAGGCAGTGGGACTGACAAATATTCTTTTCGAGGCTATTCCCAGCAGTGGACCCCTCACATAGACTACTAAAAATCCCTTAATCCCCTCCACTTAAAGCTTGCTTTGAAACAGAAGATCAAAACACAACCTCTGGAATGACCTTAGCTTGCTCTGTAACACCTCACCAAGGGCCAGGCATGTCAAAGGCCCTGCAGGCCTTCACTGCTCTCTAAGGAATGTGCTGTTTATCAGATCAACCAGAAAGCTTCTTTAGGAATATGTAACATATACATGAGGCCTACTGGCCATTTTCCTCATGAGACCTACATGCAAAGCAGAAGGCAAAATGTACATGTATACAACTAAGACACTGAAACAAAATCTGTACAAATCCAGAGCTGAAAAAACAAAACACCTTGAGGCTGCAGCATCAACAGGCTGATTCAATGTATTGCTTCACATTTTTAAGTGGTAAAGACATGAAGTAAGGCCTAGAACACAGCTGCAAAGGACAAGACCACTACTCTGACACATCCTGCTCTCTTCCAAATATAGAAAAAATTTCAGTGACTCAAAGCAGCCAGGGAATGCTAACCTAGACCTTGCAAAATTTTCAAGGCTAGCAGAGCAACTCCGTTTTTTTTTAATAATAACCATTTAGTGTCAGAAAAAATCTGAAAACAGGTCATCATATATACTAGATGTAGGGTTTCCATTGGCAGAGTAGCAAATAGCACAGTCTACCTCCAAAAATTGACTTCTGGATGAACTGACAGAACCCCAAAGGGAGATGTGGCTTTAACCATTGTTGTTTCTGGAGATGCTGCAAGGTTCTGCAGACTGCCCAGGCCTGCAGACCTGAATAATTTGATAAGATTGAAGTCCTGAAGGGTTAGGTGAAAAGAGTTCTAGGTGCCACATCAACTAATCACTGAACCCAGCAATCTGAGATGAATTCTGTCTGCTGATCATGAGCCACTGGAATAAAGGTTCTTATGTTTCTTTTTCCTACCTTGTTATACGTTAGTCTGAATTTACTGGAAGTTCTAAATTATGATCACACTTGTATACCAGCATTTATCACAAGTCACGTAACTAGTTTCCTAAAGAGACAGTTGCCACTTGATTGACCAGCTGGTACTTTCTGCATGCTGACCCTCAACAAACACAAGAAATTAAAATCTAGATCTTCCATAGCAGCTCTCACATGCCAGACCTTTTTGATAGCCATCTAAGTTTAAAACCAGATGGCTTATTCCCCACTGACCATGCTTGAAAGAGCTAAGGGGCCTCAGAGATTATCAGGTCATTTCCCAGGATGATTGTTTGATGCACAGAAAGGACACTGCCTCTCTGGCAGAGAGGTAGACTCTGGGCTATGCTGCCATCATTCCCACAAACACATCTGAGCCAGCTTGGTAGCACTGTTGCCATGGTGGTAAAAGGTTAACTCAAAAAACACAGCTTAGGTATTCAGCCAGCTTTTAAAATGGATTTTACAGCCTATTTTGCCATAGCTATACTACTCCCGGTGTTAAAATACCTGTTAAAGGACAAATGCATAAAACCTTTAGTCAATGCCTTCCATTCTAATTATATTTTCTGCTCTAGTATAGTATAGAAAGGAAATGTCTCCAAAAAAGCCATTTTCCAGAGATTTTCTTTCTAAAATAAAAAAAAAGCGGAGATAGAGAAGCAGAATCATGTTTAAAGCAGCTTAAAAGGAAATGCTGGGATTCCCAGAGGGGCTGAGAAACATGTGGGCTTGAGATGAAAAGAACCAAGCCAAGAGCTAGTTGGCTACTTATAGTTTACACAGCATAAATCATTACATTCTTAATGTCCAATCCTCCTTCACAGGTAGAAAGAAACTGAACACAGTAGGATGCAGCAGACAAGAGAAAGCTTAGCCAAGGGCACGCTGTGTCAGGGACCTTTCTGACTCTCTAGTAATGCAAAGAAAAAGCTGTCACAAGGCCCAGCATTGTAAATCAATACAGCTGTTTATTTAAACCAAATGGCTGGCAACCATATCAAGCTTTGATTGTTGTAGACATTTCCAAAAGGAAATTAATAAAATTTCAGGAGATGAGAGCAAACCCATGTAAGAACAAAATAATTTTTTCCAGCTAAGTTTTATTCATTAGAGTGAATGCTTTCAGTTCACTGCTTGAAGCCAAATGACAGAAGTACCCAGTATTAGCAAAATCATGAAGCCCAACAGTCAACCAGAGATACTTCTCCTCAAGTATTCCTGATTGCAGAAATTTCCTAAATATATTTGTAGTCATCAATGACATGGGTTTAAGCTTCTCGGTAATGTCTGAGAATCCAATCCCTATATTTCATTGCCAAATGTGTTAAAGACTGGCATGGACATGTGCAGTGACATACAATCCACAGGGTGAGAAGCCAGACTTGGCATGACTCAGCTCCAAGGTTCTATCTGTGTACAGGGACAACTGCAACACTAATTTTCTGCAATGTGATATCTCACTCTAAACCATTTTTTCCTTTGGGGCCATGGCCACAGATACAGAAACCTCTCACTTAGAATAAGATAGGAAAAAAACCCATTTAAGAGGGAGAATTTGCATCTTTTCACTTCCCCTCTCACCCTGTCCTGGATTACACAAATGTTGGTGGGTTTTGGTATAATTTTTACAGAGATTGCTATTATACAGCTGCTTCCTTTCTATCTATTCTCAAGGTTGTTATTAGTTTTTGTAATAACCGCTTGAGAGATGAAAACAGATACTCTTAAAAAAAGCTACAACCTTTGACACTTTTGAGCTATGTTGTCACATTTCATTGGAAAGATGACAGGGTAGGATAAATTTGACAACTTCAAGTGAGCATGGGGAACATGAGAATAAAGTATCTTCTTTTTATACTGAGTAAGAAAACTGCTTGACTGTGGGTCAGACTCATGGTGCAGGAAGATAACAGACATCACTGTCACTATTTACTGTCAGTAAAATAACATGAACCTCTTCTCAAACATTTGTAATTAGGTGCTGAGAGATTTCTGATTTGCATAGCACCAAAAAATCAAGACTGAGAAAGTTATAGATTGTAAAGCGAGCATAAATTATATTTCAGCCCGCATTTCATCATAGCTGTTGCAGAAGTCACTGATTCTAACACATATTTTTAAAAAATCTGAAGTTCCTGACACACATGATGCTTTGCTTATGAATATGGTTTCAGAACTGAGATATTTTCACAAGAGGCCTCCCTAGTCGAAAGCAGGCAACTTCAGGAAGTTAAGAACCACTACCTTGACAGCAAAGGCTCTACAGAGCTCTACAGACACAGGATTCTTTTCATGCTATGCCCACTTGATTAAGAACCATGAGGACCATCTTGCTATTGCTAAGTCTGGTTTTGAAGAGAAATAAAACGTATGTGGCTGAAGATTGCTGACTGCTGAAAGATGGTAGGAGAAAAGCTCTTTGTCACTGTGAAATGGAGACCTCTAGGGCATAACAGTCAATGAGCAGCATTAGCAAGTTAAGTGTTTAGTTAGTTCTGTCATTCACTCCTGCGCTTTCAGATATTGCTAGAGCCCCTTGGACACAGTGATGATCCTAAAATTGGTCCTGAGTAAAAGACACCTAAAATTCTGAGTAAAAGACACACTTTGGACACAACTCAGAGACTCATGGCAAGAGGCACCAGAGAAACAGCAATTCATTCTGCACTTTTTTTTGTTACTGTGATGTTATTGGTAGAAATCTTGGATAGTCAGTTTTTGGCATTCTAAGCCTGACTATAGAGACGATGATGAAAAAGAGAAGGAGCATTGAAGAGTTTCCCACAGGTAAGGGTGCTCCAGCTGGCAGCCTGCAGGACTCTGTCCAACCTGTCCCTTTCCCGTGCCAAGCTCCTCCATCCCCACTGGTGGACACACATGTGACTGCACCTGTGCACAGCAAGGAACCCTGAACATCACCCACGGGCTCACATAGGCTCTAACTGAGGCCTGAATTCCATCTTCACATGAGTCTTCTGCCCTACATAACACATAGTTGGGAACAACATGCACCCCGTTGCACAAACAACCCTGTGTTACATTTTGTCTTCCCCTGAAATTAATGCTTCAGCCATGGATTAATCTTTGGTTCAAGTAAAGAAGATGGAACAGGAAATCCATTCTATATTGTTTCAAGCACTACCTGGGCTTTGACTAAAAATCAAAGCACTCACTTAAAGCTGTATCAATAAACAAAAATAAATTAGAACATTATGCGATTAAGAACAGAGATTCAGAATCTGATTTCAGATACCACTGCATCAGTCTGGAAATCAGTACTCTCTTACTTGGTTGAAAATAATAATCATACTAGACAACATAAACCTTGTCAAGCTCCATGACAAGGAATGTAATACCTTCCTTACCCAAAACAGTAATGCATCATTAAGTACAGTAGTGCATAATTAGGTCTGGTATTAGAGGCAGGAAAGGAGGCTATACCTCTTCTGAGGTAGAAGCTATGTCCTGAAGAGTCTAACTGCAGCTTTCAGAAGTCTACTCTCTCAGGTTAAATGTGCTTACTCTGGTCTTCAGTGGGGCCATTGCAATATTCCTAACCCTAAAATCAATGGTGAAGTACAGATGTAACCTTACTACTGATCTGATTATAGGAACTTCATGATATTGTATGTATGATCAAGCACATGCAAAAAGCTGCTTCTGAAGCAGTGTTGAAGCACAAGAATGAAAAGTAGTTATGATCAACAAGAACAGAAATATATGTCGTATCAGGAGTACAGAGTGATCTTAGCACTTAAATACTGAGTAGGCCCTCACACTTAACCTTTTCAACTCTTCTCCAGACACCAATTTTCAGAATACACATTGCACCTCCCACTGAAGGGCCCTGTGACAGGTGTTCTGTATAACTCAGGGTGAGATACCTGATACACCACTCCAATCAGCCTCTGAAGTCCAAATCTCAGGATCTGACTAGCATAGTCAAAACCATACTGATCACAAATAGCATAAGGGAAATTCATCGATGAAGGACATGTTTCAGTGTTTACACAGTGCAGGAGGACACATGGCAGGAAAAGCATTACCTGCTCATCTTCACATCAAAGCAAGCACATTGTTTCCATTCAAACAGGAGAGAAAGAAATACATTAAAAATATCCATTCTTTAAGGGATCATAGGAAATTTTAGCCTGACTCTTTTGAAATCCAGGTCTAAAAGTAGCACAGGTATATCCATCTTGCTGTACATGTGTGTCTTACATACACTCAAATTTCTCTCAACTCAAATTTCTCTTCAAGTTCACACTGAGGATATGCTGTGATTCCTGCAATACATATTGTTAAGACTGTTACAGTGGTAAGAGCAGTGAAGACTCTTAGTTCAATTCAAATATTTTTTCAATGAAAACAAGCTTATTCTAACATCAATTGGGCAGCTGAAGCTAAGTACAGGAGCCAAGAGAAAAGGACACTATTGGCTTTTCAACTGTGCAAAATGCTTCAGGGTTTGGCAAGCTCTCTGTTCCCATTTCTATCACACCTCTGTGCTTCCTCAGTCTTTCATCACTTTAAAGCTGAGTGCCAACAGTTACAATGTGAAACTCGGGAGTCCACAAACATGGGAATTTAGAGGCATGAGCTGCACACACTGTGCAAATTGCTATTTCCCTAAGAAGCATCAAGTAGGGCTGCTGCCTCTCTTCCCAGACAAAAACAAATCAGCATTTCCAAAGGCAGCAGGTGGAAACCTGGTTTTGACAACACAATTTTTTAATGTACTGTGGAACACATGGAAGACTTGCAAAAGGCTTCAATGCTGCTCTGCCTCCAGGAAATTCCATGCTGAATGGCACACTGCTTGGAGCAAAGAAGGGGAGGAGGAAAAAAAGAACAGAAAGAGAAAAAAAAATTAAAAATAAAAGGAGTTGGCTTAGCAAAATATTATTTCTGGATTCTACACTAACAGATGCATTAAAACTGCACAGCTTGCAGAGCAGAAGGACTGGATACATGAGCATCTGTATATATTCTCTAGCTTGAGAGAATCTGTGGGAATTGTACAGATGTGGTGAAGACTGATTTTGAAAAAACAGAAAACCAGCTCACATTACACTTACATAGCATACAAAATAACAGTATCTGATATTAATATTTCTGTAGAAGTTTGCTAAATTTTCTAAATTTTAATGAGAAATTATTAGGTGGAAGATTTGTTGTAATTATGAAGAGCACACTTTCACACAAATGAAAGTAGTATTTCTCAACAAGAAGGCTTTCAAATCTGGAGTTAGCTCTTGCACTGGCACCTCTGCTTTCTTTTTTCATTTCTGGGAACTTAATCAAGAAAGCAGACTTCTGTGGCCGAGGGCATTTCTACTCTCACTTGCCACATACTCTTGTGTTAGGGTAATGTTCCTTTCAACATATTGATTTTCTTTTGTTTAAATTATTAAATATTTTTATTGTGGGTTTTTTAAAACCCTGTTGATTAAAAAAAGCGCAACAAAAAAAGCCCCAAACCACCACTGTTTATAATCCACTATTCCTTTATTTTCTATCCAACCCCTTTTACACAGGGCTACTTCCTAGGCCATCTACTTGTAGTCCCCTTCACAAACCCAGGAAAGAAAGAATCATGTTGAGCTAATGATCAGCTAAGACTGATGTTTGCTCCCCAAACTCTAATATTTGATCAACAATAATACAAATATTTGTATGATTGCCCAGTTAGTAATAATGAGAAAATAACCCAGCTGAAAATTCTGTCACATCCAACTCATTTCTGAGTTCTCATGTTCTACAAGAACAAAGCAGTTCTCTGCAGGGCAACATAGTTCAAAAAATATTTTAGATCTCAAAGAAACAAATGGAAATACATTGAAACTTCTAATGTCTTTTGACAGCTGTTGTACTGAGCTCTGCAAACTTACCTTGGTGCTTTGAGATTGGGGCCATAATGTTTGGTGGTGGTTGGTCTTTACCTCTTCCAACACATTTATCTTTCCAGATGAAATATGCTGTTTTTTCACCAACATATTTGACTCAATCTTCCCACAAACAAGCTAGCACATGATACTTGGAGGTGTCAAAATCAAAGACAGAGAACAGAACTGTTTATATTTGTTGGCATTATCTACATTCACCCTACTTTAGGCTGTCTGATATAGGCCACAAGAAGAGAAGTTAAGCATCAGGAAATGGAGCTGTAAATTCCACTCTAATTTATTTGAAAGGGCACAGTCAACTTAGTCACATATATTGCTATCTTCTTATTTACAGGTGAAATAACTGATAGGGTTTTGGCTGTACATCATTCTCATTAGAGAGCAATAAAGACAAATACCTGCAAATGGCAAGTGGAATTACAGGATTTGGTAGCATACGTCAACAAATTTTAGGATTTGTGGACACAGTAGCAGTACAGATGATGCTGATGAAAGCTCTTTCTACCACGTCATAATAATTCCAAGCACTTCTGGTTATTGCAGATCTAAAGTACAATACTGTTACAAATACAATAGCCAAACTGGAATTATGAAAGAATTTATTTAATTATAATAACACGTGAAAAGCCACCACCAAAAGAAATAGTGCCGAGCCCGGGATCCGCACGGTGAACAGAGCATAAGTCTCTCTCTCTCTCTCTCTCTCTCTCTCTCTCTCTCTCGCCTTCCACGCTCCCCTCTGTTCACAAACACCACTTTTCCAAAGTGTCTTTTTATACAGTTTTTTCTCCCTGAGGCTGTATCGAAGTTATCTCACTTCTTTTGACTTGGAAAATACAGTCCTGGTTGTTGTCTCCAGCTGAAAGGATTTTGATAAGATGAGAAATATTTGATGTCATTTACTGGAAGTCGGTATTGGGATTCGTGACTCCTTGATTTTATCATGGTCCTATATCAGGCATTGATGGAATCCTTGGTCCTCATCATCTCCTCCAGGAACCACTCTCCACCCGTTCTTCAAATGCAAATGTGTCTTTTCCTCAGTCTTGGTTTTGGTGTTGAAATTCCTGAAAGTCTTTTGGTCGGTACAAGCTATTTACCAAATTCCCATGGGTTATGCTTTTTGGATACAAGAAGTCTTATATTATTATACCCAGCACCATGAAACACCCCAACTTTAGTTTATTTGCATGAATTACACATTTATATATTACAAATACCTAAGAGAAAAGATTCCTTATGTAGTGTAATGACATTCTTCTGCTTCTGCTTCTCTGACTAGATATAATACTATCATCTTTCCGGTCTGCAAAAGTGTAAGCAAATGCCTGTAATAAAGTCTTTAGTGTAACAACCTTCTAAATTTCTCATATTGATTATTCCAGAAAGTAGACAATTTCTTAGGGACATGCCAGCACAGAAGGACATGGACTTGTCAGAACCAGTCCAAAGGAGAGCCACAAAAATGACCAGAGGACTGAAACGCCTTTAGTGTGAGGAAAGTTGAAGTTGTTCTGCCTGGAGAAGAAAAGGCTCCAGGAAGACCCAGATGCTGCCTTTCAGTAAAGCAGGAAAGAGGGGTTATTTGAGCAGGGCCTTCTGTGATAGGATAATGGGTAATGATTTTAAACTAAAATAAGGTAGATTTAGACAAGATGCAAAGTAGAAATGACACCACAGTCTCACGTGTTTAATTTCAGTAGTTTTTGAGTTTACTGCTGGTAAATAAAAAGCAGTGTTGGGGGTTAGGTGTCTTTTTTTGTTTGGTTGGTTTTTTGTGTCCTTTCTCAGCTAGTGGAATTTTTCCCCATTTAGCCGAGAGAAGCCCTGATGGTTGGTACTTCTTCGGTGCTTAATAAGACAAAGAATCGGCTGGGCCCAGGGGGCAGCTGGAAGGGAGCGGGGTTTCATGGGTCCTTCTGCGGGAGAGTGGGACAGACACTCCCGGAGCTGTTTCTGCTGGGAGAAGAGGATTTTTGCCATCATCCAGACGGAGCGGCTGCTTCTTCTGCTTCTCCTTCTTCTGCTGCTTCTTCTCCTTTCTTCCCTGTTTGAGGCCGTCGCTCCCCTGTCCTGCCGGACGTGCTGCAGCCCCAGCTGCCACCGCAGAGCTGCTGATCCATCTCATCCCCAGCCCGGGATTCCTGCTCATCCCTGCTTTTTCCAGCGAGGTGTTTTCCTCAGAGCCTGCAGGAGCTCTGGGACTGAGTGCCAGCTGAGGGGTTTGTGAGGCACAGCCTCTCCTCCACTTTTCCCATCTCGGCCGAGACGGGATCCCTGTTCTGTTCTGTTGTTAATACTGTAGTTATTGTTGTTGGGTTACCTTATTATACATATTAGTAAAGGACTGTTATTCCTATTCCATATCTCTGCTTGAGAGCCCCGTGTTTTCAAAATAGAATAATTCGGAGGGAAAGGGTGGGGGCTTACATTTTTCTTTTCCTTCATTTCAAGGGAGGTTCCTGCCTTCCTTAACAGGTACCTGTCTTACTAACCAAGACAAGCAGGTACTGTGGAAAATTTCTGCCAAGCTGCTGTCCATTTGGGTAAAACCAGAGCACTTGCAATAAAACTTGAAGATGGAGCAGGCAATGTATGCTCTAATTTGAAAGCACAGTGAATTTTCTCTTTCATCCTCTAGCCCAGTCATACCACAGGCATTTACTTGAACAAGCACTTTGAGATATGCATTTAAAACACTGATTTACCTCAATAAAAAATCTGGGATCAAGGCTTCTCATTTAAGCTTAAGAATGACTCATTGTACCTTAAATATTTGACCTTCCAAGGCATTATTTATTACTGATTTGTAACTAGCAAAACTACATATATACACACATCAATTATAAAGGTGTTTGTTGTGTAAATACAGGGAGGGGTCTCAGATTTCCAGTAATTCCCCTTCACCCAGTTTGACATGCCCATCAGGTCTTTATTATTACAGCTTCAGGTATTCCTCACATCCAGGCCCTGATAAAAAGAGGATGGGTTAGTGATTAAGACCAAAAGGAAGTGGAGGCCAATGTTCCAACATGCTTCTCTGCCTAAGGCTAATGTTAATTCTAAAGCCTTTGCATCAATCACATTTTTAAACAGTATAGCTTTCAGCTAACTAACACATAGGTACCAGCATGCTTGTGATTCCCCTCGAGAAAGCTCTTCTACAATCTGCCTGCTGGTCACAAATGCATGAAACAACAGGCAGCATTTTGATATCTTCTGATGCTCTTTTTCTATACCACTGGAGCACTCCAAGTCTAGGAATTGGACACTATATGTACATCATTTGGAAGCTCTCTTCTAATGGTTTGCTGGGTCTTCAGCTTAGTTCTAAACACAATTGTTTTCAAGGGTTTAATCAACTGATCAGTAATTGCTTTGTCAAGGCAGTATGGCAAGGATCCTGCTCTGAAAGCAGCCATACATTTTACTCCTTCGGAAGATCTCGAGCTGTCAGATCTACAGATAACAGTGGCTAGCTTTCAGACAATGGCTTTCACCTCAGTTATCCATCTGTGTTTACAGGAGGCCAGGATCAGCCTGAAATAATTTGACTTGGTGGTCTGGATATGTTTGCACAACGCCTGTTTATGTATACAAACACAATGAGCTACTCACTTTCATTATCACTAAATACATTATCAAGCTTGAAAGAATGCAGCTGTTAGAGATGGAGGAGGATCTCAAAGCACTCCTTTGTTGAGAGCAATAAACTTCGCTCTGCAAAGCACCTGTACTTATTTAAATGTCAAAACCCAGAGCCAGCCTGAATTGAGATAGGAAAAGGGGATGTGCAACATGAAACCACTAGAATTAGGCAACAGCAAACACCATTCACACAGTCTGTGAACTTGAAGGCAGACATTTATTTTACTTGTCAACTCAACTTCTTAGCTTGCTTCCACAAAACCTAAAACTCATCTGTCAAAACCTATTATAAGGGTTATGTCACCTTCATCCAAACATCACCTGTTTCCCATAAAAAGCTTACAAAATACCATGAATATCTGTAAAGGACTTATTTTAATGCAAGAAATTAATGAAAATACAGGAGCTAGACAGTTAATTTGTGAGTTATGAATGCAATCTGCTTCGCAGTAAGTGTGTCCCCGCTTACAAGTGCCTTATAGTTTAATGGTCCTCAATATCTAAAAGGTTTGTCACTGAAAGATCTTGAGTGAAGGCTGCCATAACACTGACGTTTTTTAACAACCTGTTATTTGTGATGATGTCAGAAAGCATAGTTAATTCCTTAGCCTTTCTGTACATGGGGAAAGAAGGTTTATCACACAGCATCCACTGTTATCTGGCACTGAACTGGGCTGCTGAAGACCTGGACTGCATCAATAAGTCGTATCAGTTCTTTTGACTATAAGTTAAGTGTATTGGTGTTTTCTAAGTTTCTTGAAGCAGACCTTCTCTGCTCAGCGCTTCTACAGCCCTCAAGGGTTCTCTCTTTTGTTAAATGATTCCTCTGCAGATAACTGCAACAAAAGTAACACAGAGATCTTGATTAAACAAACCAAGCCCAGACTTGGAGGGTGTGGTTCTTCTTCTCATCTGTTTTTGAATGACTTCACATACCAGATCCAGTAATGGACACCCATTCTAAGGCTTTCTGAAGAATGGAAGAAAATTAAGCCAGAATGGAAGAAAATTAATTCTGATTTTCTAGATTTTGGACTAGCTAAGTACATTGTCCCTTCTCTATTAATCTCATGACAGATTTGTTTACCTTGAAAACCAGATAATTCAAAACACATAAACCATTTGTGTGAACTTCTGCAATGTGGCTATTAAGTAAAAGTTGGATATAAGGAGATATAGTTGCATGAGATTGCAGGGATATTGCTGATCCTCCTAAATCATAAATCAAGCTTTCTCACAGAAGTGAACAGTCTAACACCCTAATTTCTATGGTTTTATAGTAATAATAAACTGAAGTTGAGTTTCTTTCCAGATTTTGAATTTACATGACTCTTACTATTTTTTTTGCCATACATAGTAATTTAAACAAAAAACCTCAGACTATCTTTGCCTAATCTGAGATTCTTATGCACTTAAATTACTGTGGGAGCCAGATTGCACATTAATGTAGAAGTTGGGTCTCACTGAAAATCATCCTATACTGCATGGCCCACACTTACACTGAGCAGACTGACAGAGCTGGTACAATAGGGAGAAGCAGTCTGTGTTTCAGTTCTGCTTTTTATTGCTTACCAGACACAACAGACTCTGAATCTTTCAACACAGGTTTATCACATACTGAAGAAACAGGAATGTTGTACTGCTATTTCCACTGAATGAGACCTTGACACAAAATCGGCAGCCCAGAAACAAGCAGATTATACATTTCCATGCCAGAGAAGGGAACTTTGAAAAATTCATAGCATGCAAGTGCTTTATTCAACATCTCAGTTTACTTCCTGCACTGTAATTGTTTGGGAATTTTCAGTTATGGGAATTCTGCTGCTTATCATTGCAGGCATGAAACATATTAGACAGGGTAATTAACAGAATGAGCTCAGAAATACAGGCTGCTTTATTATGTCAAAAATCACATACTGCAGTTCTTAACTCACCTAGTAACAACAAAAGGTTATCTGTTAACATTGCAGGTGAAACAATAAACCTTTACAATTTCAGAGATCTGATAAGGATGTTTTGGTTTGTTGCATTTATTGTTTTAATTTCTTATTCAATTATTTTGTTTGGTGTGTTGTGGTTTTCTTTTTTTTTCTAGAAGATGCTATGAGGTGAGAAGAAAACTTACACTAAGCTCCTTAAATTCTTTCTGGATCTGGCTTCCAGCCTGAAAAGAACATTTCATATGGTTTTATTTTGCTGGTCTTTAAAGCTCTACAAGCAGTATTTGTACCACAAAAGACCAAAGTTGTTACAAGTAGATATTAAAAATTGGGTCCCGAAAATAATAGGCAAGGGACGAGGCCAGTAAAATTAATTGATTTAATTAGCAAGCAGTAGAGACAAGGTACAACGCGTTGGACAGCCAACGGAGACACAGCTCCCAAAAGTTGGTCTGTGAAAACTTCTCATTAGGTACAGCTTTTTATATCTTTCTTCTTCTTCTGAAGATCTTCAGTTGATGATTTGTAGGGGAATTCTTCACTACCCCTCCCTTCTCGGTTGTTGTTCCGGGGAGAATCTCTGTTTCTTGTTAGTTTTATCTTTTGAGGTAACTCCTTTTACCTATCAAGGCCGCTTCTTTATCATGGAGGGTTTATTTGTATGTTCACATCTTTTTGCTAGAATTTGGGGTTTTTTGATCTCTTAACTTTCCTAACAAATCTTTTCTCTCCCTTCCTGGCCTGGCTGATAAGCTGCGTTCTGATGTTAAGTGCCCGAAGTTAGGGTTTTTCCCTCTTTGTCTTTAAACAAAACTCAGTTTTGGTTTCCCGCAGTTTTCGTAATTTCTTGTTCTCCTTTGCTCAGAAAATATTTGGGAAGAGGTTTGTGTTTTCTTTCAGGTGATCCTGCATTTCTGTATTGCAGAAATGGTTTTATGATCTCCTGAACAGACTAATTCTAATACACACTACACAACCCAATTAAAATGGGCAGCCAAATGTTAATACACACTAGCGACTAAAACAAGTTCTAATACACACCGAACAAACTAATGATAGACTGAATCTATTACAAAGGTGACAGAAATTTCATAGCCACAGCTCATCTTCTGTTAGAAAAGGGAATCCCGAAACCGTCTCTGATATTGTAGGATCATTAAATCTTCCATAACTGCCTCCCATCTTTGACCTCATCTACTCAGAAATTCCTGTCTGGCCGCTTTCTATCTTGTTTTCATACATGCACACAACTTGGTTTCCCATTCAGAACACAGAATGCAACTCTCTCTTCTTTCTAATTAGTCAGAGAGCTGCCTGCAGGTTCACAAAATTTAAAAAAAAGTATAAGTGATGCTACAGTTATGTAGTCTTTAACATGCTGGTCATCACTCTTAATCTGCAGTTGTGCTGGTTTTAGTTCACACCACTGTGAGGTTTAGAAATACTTATTCCTTTTATCATTGTTAGTTTAAGGATTGTCACTCTCTGCAATTCATAAATGCCAAATCAATTTCCTCTTGCTTCTAGCTTGCCCTAAGCATTGACATTTGCTCCTGAAACCTTTGGAGAGGAACTTTTGCATAAACTCACTTAAGCCCAGGAAGAGTCAATTTGTCCCTTCTCATGTTACCTAACTCAGAGAGCCTGCTCATATGGCACGGCTCTGATGCCCCTACTCCACACAGTGTGAGTCTGGCTGGAGGATTCTGCTCCCACTGACTTCCATGCTTTTCTGGAGCTAGCAGCTAGAAAAATTTAATTCTCCCACTCTTTACTTGTTCCATCAGCCCTGGAAATTACTCTTTAGCAGATACATAAAAACTGATGAGTTGCTTTTGCATGAAATGAAAAGAAAAATGTAGGTCCCCCTTCCCTTTAAATTATTATAATTTTGAAAACAAGGGGCTGTCAGGCAGAAATATGGGGATAGGAATAACAGTTCTTTACTAATATGTATAGTAAGGCAAACAAGCAATAACTACAGCATTAACAACAAACAGAAACAGGGGTCCCGTGGCAGCCTCTCGGCCGAGACGGGAAGGGTGGAGGAGAAGCTCCGCTTCACAAACCCCTCCGCGGGCAGTCAATCCCGGTGCTCCCGCAGGGCTCCGTGGAGCATCGAGCTGGAACAGCAGGAGATGAATAGGAACCCCGGGCCATGGTTAAGATGCATCAGAAGCTCCGCGGAGAAAGCCCTGGGCTGGTGCACGAGGTGTAATCAGCGGATCCGCGGGGCAGCTGGCGATGCTGTGTGGGTGCGAGGCCCACAGACAAAGAAGAAACAGCAGCTCCGCGTGGGTGATGGCGAAATCCTCTCCCCCAGCAGAAACAGATCCAAGAGTGTGTCCTGCTCTCAAGCCGAAGAAAACCCAGCTAGGTTCCAACTGCTCCCGCTCTCCCTGGGCCCAGCTGAATTCTTTGTCTTTCTTAAGTACCCAATAAATTCCAGCTATCAGGTTTCCCCTTAGGTAATGGGGAAAAATTCCAGCAGGTGAGAAGGAGCAAAAGGAAGGCCACCCCAACATACTGTTAATTGTCTACATATTACAGAGATCTATGTCTTCATGCTGTTTATGCTGATAAATTACAGGAGGTTCCTCTCTGATGACCCATAGTGTACACAGTAACAACGTTATGCCGCACTTCAGAAATATACAAAGTCACTGAAAAAACCTTTGAGAGTCAAAACTGACTGTGAGGCTGGAAGTTGATCCACATTATCCTATGGCTTGCATGCGATCCTAACCTGTTTTGCTATGCCAAGGATTCCTATCACAGAAGCAAAGAAAAAGCAGACTAGCACTTTTCATCATCTGGCTGAACTTACAGTTTAGTCACAGAAATCAGAAGCATTATTCTAGTCTATTCTAGTACTCAGCACAGAATATTCTATTCTCTACAATATTCTGTGGTAGAGGTGTAGCAAAGCTCACCTATGTCCCCTCATAGCTGAGCTCAGGGAACCCTCTCTTACTTGCACGTTGAGCCATGACCTTGAAAGATGCACTGAAGAGGCCAATCAAAATGTGCCCCACCCAGGGAGGGGAAAAGAAAACTCCTAACAAGCCATTTCCCAATCCTTTCCTCAGGGTCTGCTACTCAGGCCCTACTTCCAAACCCCATACTCAAATTAAAGATATGCCAGTTCAGCGAGCAAAGCAACAAATTCCCTCATCTGCCCCTCCTGCCTAAGGAGCAGAAAGGAAAGGGGAACACCCTTCTTCTGATAACCTCAGCCCCAGAGTCTGCTTGTTTGCCTAACACCTTTAACTTGGCTATAATGTGACCCAGAGCATGCCAACTATTCACTGTACCACCCTGGCTCACGTCCTGAGCATGAAAATGAGAAAATGAACACCACTTAGGAGTTTTTGCTCAATCATTCAGCTATGCAGACATAGGATCCTTACAAGCAAACCACTCTGGACAGAGAAGAAGAGAATAGTTAATATTCTTTTCTAAAAACACAGAGATGTTGCCTCTAGAAAAATCAACCTTCTTGTCTCAAACTGGAATTTAATAGAGTAATTTTAATTTTTTGAATGAATTTGTGTGGTCAAGGTATAGTTTTGAAAGGGAAACCTAATCCATATAAAGCTAGGAAAAATGTGAAATATAATCTAAGAATGTCTTCCAAAGCAAAGGCTAGATAAAAAGAGAGGTCCTCCAGGACAGAAGAAGCAGCTCAATTGAAGCAGCTCAATTAGATTCATTATGTACAAACTAAACAAGAAATCCCTGGAAGAGAATTTGGGGGACCTGCTCTTTTGGCTCGTTTCAGATGGCTAGCATGCCTCCTGCTTTAATGACATTTCATATACAATAATGCATTTGAGAAGAAAATAAAACTGTGCCTGATGAAAAAAAGGAAGAAGTGAGAGAACTGCTTAGAGAAAAGAAAGGATGAAAGAGTACATTTGTTTTTTCACATGGCTGTGAAGTAATTCCAGTATCATTACTATCTTAATTTACAGATAATCTCAATACAGGATCCAAAACAAGCCACAGATATGCAAACAAAATGTATTACAAGCAAAGGACCTTGAAAACAACTGAACTTCTTACAGAAGAAATGCCCCATGGCCTCTCCCTTTATTCGAATAAAGTAAAAGGACTCCTCTGTCTCAATTTTGGACATAAACCTCTGGTGTTTGTGGATTAATTTTCCTGACACAAGGAATTTAAACAGCTCACAAAGAATGCAGTAGATCTCTTGCCCCTTCTCTGTTTGAGGCAACAGTTCTTTAATTGCTTAGCAGAATGATGCTAGAGATCTTTTAAAAAATGCGGGAATTTCAGGCTTTAGCGACAGCCTCATGTGTAACTGAGAATGAAAATTAAGTTCTACTGTCTAGGAATTTTTCCAAAAGTGTAAATTTTACAATGGAAAATAAAACTTTATTTGAAATAATAAATGGACATCACAATTTTAATCAAGAGTCCAGTGAAATGAAATTTCATTGCCTATGTTTCAGCAGTACAAAGATGATCTTGAACATCACTGGCTTAATCTGCTTCTGAGAAACAGATTGTAGACTCCCAGCAGCAAGATCATGGGACTGCTCACTCCAGAGACTTCCCCAGGAAATCCCTGACTATGGGATAAATTTCTGCTAATAAATAGTATCATTAGCAGACTAGATTTTTATAGTTTACCTTTGGCAGTGGTGGGAGCTGTCCAGAAAACAAGCAATGTGCAAGAGCTGGCTTCAGGCTGGTTGAACCCAGCAGAAGGACTTGGCAGAGGCACATAATGTCTGTGGCCAGGAAAGAGGATTCAATTTCACAGGTCATTGCAACAAGACCCCTGACAGTTCAGCTGTATGAGCACACCCTAAAAAATATATAGGGGAAACCAACTTCTACCCAGACATTAAAAGAAGAGTTTTGACTACAAAAGCTCAAGCAAACAACTTCTTTCTTTCCCCTTTTGTTTTTTCCTCCCCTATATCAGAGAGAGCTTTTAACAACCAAGCAACCTTTAGGAGTTGGATTCATCAATATCTAAGTAATCCTACACTCACCAAAACAACTTCTTCCCCTCCTTCACTGCTGTTCAGTGCTGAGAAACATTAAGAATGGAGGAATTGCTCAGAGTCTATCTGTATTACAACACGGGCCAAGGGAGAAAGGTGAAGAAAAGACAACTGTGCTTTACTGAGCTTTGGGGTTGGTTTAGGTTCATGTCTGGTTGCAGCACTTTTCTCTCCTCAAAAAAGCAAATTAACCAATGCAAGGTTAGCACTTCTAACTGAAATCACAGTCAAAATATAGTATCAGTGGTGGTTCCACTGAACAATACACAGCAAAAATGCCATTTCCACCCACAAACGCTGCCAGTGCAAGCTGCTGTTCCAAATTCAAACCAGAGACACTGTTTATTTGGCATGAAGTTGCGTCTGAGGTTAATTCTTTCATACGACATCATTTTATTTGGTAAATCATATTATTAACGGTATGAACTCCTTAATGGGAGAATATGTTAGATCAGCAGTTAAACTGCATTCCAAAACCAGCCTTGATGCACAATAACAATGTTAAAATAATAAGAGAACAAGAGAAGTCTTGAGCTTTTTCTTTTAAGTTACTTATGCTCCGTGTTCAGAATGCTACTCATTTTTAGCTCATGTAACTAATATGTACTAATTAAGGAGACACCTTCCTCAGTAGGAGCCTGCCAAATGAATTGAACTATTGCTCCCTCAACTAGATTAGCACCTTTTAGGACAGCTGAGATTTTTTAGGAGCCATGGCGAGCTAGTTGCAGCTTGTTATATGTTGCTACAGGGACCATAATCAAAGAGCAATGAGTTTGTTTCTCTGAGAATTTCTGCTATGGTACAAATCCAGTACTGCTCCCTCCTGAAGAATGCTTCTACTCTGGAAGTCTGGTGACAATGCAGGTCAGCATTCTTTCAGCACTTGCAGCGAATAACAAGAAACTGCTTTTGTCTAGAAGTCACAGAACAAGTCACAGCACAGGAGAAAATGTCTTCCACATAGCAATTCCAAGCAGAGATCTGAATTGTTTTGCTGGTGCACTGGGTCAGGATTTCAGAAAGAAAAGAACAAGAAGTATCTCATTTTTCTCACTAAAAACTATGCAGTAGTATACAGCACTGCATCTGAAAGACTATCTCAGTCTCTCATTCTTTTCCTTTTTTTCTTACCTTCCGTATTTTGCCAGGACAGTGTCTGTTGTGCTCCTTCCTTAAGACCATTTGGTCTACTGTGGAACTTGGCCAGACAGGAGAGCAGCAGCTTTTCCCTCTTGCAGCAGTCTCCTGGAATATTCTGAGCAGTGTGTTACTCTTTCTTCATATTCTTTACTCTGTTAAACTATGTAATATATATAGATGTAATTTGTGCCAATAAACTATGATTTGGGCTTTCAATTTCGTAACATAGGATTTTTGGTATCAGAAAGTGTAACACAAGGAATTAAGATATGGTTTGTGCTAGTAAACTAAAAAGGATTTCCAGGAATTGTGACACAAAACCAAGACTGAGGAAGAGAGCCATTTACATTGGAAAAATAGGTGGGGAATGGTTCCTGGAGGAGACGGCCCAGACCAAGGACCACCATCAACACCCAAGGACCACCATCAACACTCGACTGACAACCATGATAAGATAGGGGAGTCCTCAAGACACTCGAATCTCAATACCAGCTTCCCTAAAATTGTATTAAACATTCTTCTCTTCTCAGAAAACCTTTCAACCAGACCAGGAGAAGGAGATTACAACCATGAATATGTTTCAAAGTCTAAAGAAGTAGAGCAACCTCAGAACAGCCTAAGGGCCAGAAAAACTGTATAAAAGGACACTTCAGAAAACCAAAATTTGTGAACAGAGGGGGGCTTGTGAGGCGTGAGAGACACATGCTCTATTCACTGTGTTGATCCCATGCTCAGCACTATTTCTTTTGGTGGTGGATTTTTCGCAAATTTATTATTATAATAAATAAATTCCTTTTATAATTTTAATTCAGCTGATTCACTTATAATAAGCTACATTAAAAAAATAAAGGATGTAATGTACAGGATATATTCACAAGCTCACATACTTCATCATGTGCCTACAGGTGGATCTGGGCTTAGGAAAAACTCTTAGCATGCACTGTCTTCATAAGTCAGCTCTATAGCTCAGGACAGTGTTAGTAACACCTGCCACCAGGTACAAAAATCTCTGTTCAGCATTGTTATGAGTACTTTTGTAATTCATGCTGATTAAGATTGTATGTGTATGAGATATGTTTAAAATCATATATGTACAAACCCTAGTCAGGGTACGAGAGTTGCCACATGAGATGAGGAAACTGCAGCTGGTAGCAGAGGAGGAGGAATGCCATTACCATGTAAATAGAACGGCACAGGAGATTGGGGGGGGGGTGGTGGGGGGAGCACCCAGTGATGATGGCCCGTGAGGATGCCCAATCTAGATAATCAGAGTGAGCAGGATCATACACTGAATGCTCTCCAGTAAACAAACAATAAATATACTTTGATTCCCAGACAAAGTTTTGTTCAATGTAGAACAAAGAATGGAAACAACATGAATATAGAGAACCTCAATAGAAGACAAAGGACCTAGACGTGAGCTAGAAAAAGAGTATAAAAATGAACTCTGCCATGCTGCATTTGTGAACCTTGGGGATTTGATGCTAGCGAGCTAGAATTCCATGTTCACCCAACTCCGGTCCCGTGGTCGGTGCTGTCCCTCGATTGTTGGCTGTCAGGACTGTATAAGCGGTCGCGAAATAAATTCTATTTTTCATTTTTATTAAATTTGGCTGGATCGATTTTTACCTATAACAAGCATTCTATAAAGCAGAAGCTTCCCCTGACCCTGCCAGGCTCATGCATGTGAGCTGTTGGGCTCACTGTTCAATGGCAGCCATGGTAGGTGCACAACCTCCTTGAAGCAGGCTGCTAGGACTTTCATTACTTCACAGGGACACTACAGATACTTGGGATGGAGAGGGAGGAGACAGGTCTGCCAGCTCGAAGGACTCCCTCAAGAAAAGGAAAGCAGCCTCTCCTCCCATCCAGCCATGTCGGGTACCTGCCCTGAGGCGACCTCCAGCCTGCCCACAGCGCACCCGCCATTTTCCCCTGTGCCTTTTACTCCACCTCTCCCAGGAGTGAGGGAAACGCCCTGAACCCCCTCAGGTGGGGCTGAAAAAGGTGGGCAGAAACTAAGGCCCACAAATTACTGTTTTGAACCTCAAAGAAGGGTGAAAAGCTCTGTGAGGAGATGTCAGATATGTTTTGACTAAGACTTGAAAAGACATCATGGGAATGTAACGCTGCTGCCAAATCCTGCCCTCACGCCGGCAGAAATAGCTGCCCTTTGCCTGAAGGGCCCGGGGGGCTGTGGGTGCCTTGCTGAGAGCAGCCAGGCTGCACTGCTAGAGCCTGCCAGAGACAGCCCTGGGCAGAGCCGGGCTCCACGAGTAACCACCAAGGCATCCACAGGCCTGTCCGATATCAGAGGATGACACGACATCTACACAGAAATACCAATGTGCCAACACCCTCAGAGGAAAGGACAGTGAAAGTGCCATTTTGCTCTGTGGCATGTGACTTGAACTATGTTTTTATTTGCTTCTTCCTTGGGTCCTGGCAGTTAAGTTAGGGAAATGGTACTGGAATGTTTATGGGCTAATACCTCTTGTTAAATTAAAGCTTTGGTCTCTAGCTCACTATTTAGTAAGCTCACTGCAGTAGTTTACTCCTGCTGGTTTTAGGAAATAAGTTGATTATTTTCTATAGCTTGATTTTAATTAACAACACTAGATAGGCTCTGTCCACTAGAATATTAGTATTGGAATCTAGGAAGTGCTTGGAAGGAAAAATCAGGCTCTGCATATTTAAGTGGCTGAGATTAATCCTCCTCAGCTACCACCCAACCTTCATTGATGTGGAGGATGTCCTTATGCCTTAGAACAGAAACTTTAAGGGAGTCTTGTTAAGCTGTAATTAATGTTGAAGTCAGCCTCTGAGTTTACTGACAAGAACTTCTATGATTAATACCTACACTCCAGAGGATTGAGGCTTTGTTTTTGCCTCTTCCTTTATAAAGCACAACTGGGTTGGTTATGCCCAACATTCTTGTACTCTGGAGTCTTCAGAGTGACTGAATCATACTTTTTGCCAGTGTTTCTCTGGTCTAATATGAACAGGTAAGTAAAAAGTCTGTCAATGCCAAAAACATTTTCCAGAACACTCCCTGTTAGGCTTCAGGCTGAATATTAAAGACTGGGCTAAAGTCAAGCACACTAAATCTACAGAAGTTTCATAAGCTTAATTGAAGAATTAAACATTTCTGCAGTTTCAGGTATATCCATAGCACCATGGGGCTGAATGTAGCATGCATCTGAAGCTCCTTAAAAGGGTAATATGCAATTTCTGGTATAAATACTCTAGTATGGTATAATAAGTTGGCATTTAAATTGTGTCTGCTGAAAGATTTGTATACAAGTTAACATGAGATTATTTTTCTTTTGGTCTCAAAAATTGGTTGAAATTGGTAAAACCATATCACAATATTTTTTTATGTTTATTTTGCAGGGAGAGGGGGTTATTTGCTTAATAATCCATGGAAACAGGGTTTAATTAGGAAGCTGACATTTGCAGCCCACTCCAGCCCACTGTGACATGAGCCTGCACAAAACAATTCATTGACAGTTTCCAGAGATTTCTCATGCCATTCATGGATATCTTCATTATTTGGATTTAATTACCACAGTTCTAGTTGGGATACACTTGTGGTTGGGTTTTTATCCAAACTGTGCAGCTGTCCTGAGGGAACAGTTGTTCAATAAAAGGGACTTAACTAATTAACAGAAAATAAAAACATAGTTGAGAATGACACACCTATGATTATACTTATGCTAATAGATAAGATAGTGGCCTGGAAACCTGTGCACTGAAATTCAACTCTAAATAGAACTTCTGACTTTTAGCAAGCCCTGCTGTTATGAGTTTTCTGTTTTGGTTAAATCAAACAGATTTACTAGGGCTATTCAAAAAGCTTTTAAGCTCTTGCATTTGTTTGTGCATCATATATGTTTGTATTGTACATTATAGCCCATGATGTATGGATCCAAGGCCTTTACAGTCAGATTAAAACATCCTCTGTCCTGAAGAGCTGACCTCTGTGGAGCCTCTAGGACTACTGGAATGCTAACACCAGTTCTGATTCAGTGTTGAACAGAGATATTCAAAAGAAAGCCTGGGGCCTCTGTAATGTTCAGTTAGTTTTGTCTCTGATACTTCTGCAGTCCTGACCTAATTTTTTACTTAAAATGAGAGGCTTTGTTGAAGCTAAGGCAGTGGGTTGATCTCTTTTGATCAATCAGAAGCATATCAGGTTAGGATTGAAAATAAACACTTCAGGTCTGTCATGTAGTCTGATAAAGGACCAGACAAAAGAGGGGATGGTGTGAGATACAACCAGCACTAGAGAGACCAACTTGGCCTATAAGAGGCATGGAGAATAAAGCTGCAGCAACAGAAGGCAAGCAGAGGGGACTGGATGCTGCACCTGAGAGGCATTCTGATCACCTCTCAGAATGTGTAACAGCTGTGGTTGTTGCTACTGAAGGAATAAAAGTCTCATTCTGAGAAAGGATAAAGTTCATCAAAAGCTTGCTGAAAAAAGAGCAAAGGGTGTTGTGGCAGGTATTTATTTTGCTTGTTAAGTTATTTAAAGTTAAAAACTTCTGTAACCCCCTCCCTTCCCTGTTGGTATGTCCTTGGTTGTATTCCCTCCCNCTGTACCCCCTCCTTCCAGTGTCAGTCCATGACTAAGCCTTCCCCGTTTCCCTGCCTGTCCCCCTGATTCCAGCCCCTTGTTCCCGTGAATTCCTTGTCAGTTCACCCCTCTCCCCACCCCCGCCTCTCCATCCCCTTTGGGAAATCCCCTAATCCCTGACGTCTCAGTGGATGTTTCCTGTGCCTGTTACCCTGCGTTCCACCCTGCCTGTATCCCATTTGCTGAAAGTTTGTAATCCCTACCTGCTAGAAACCAACACATTCTTCCCGACTGGTTCGCCAATTGCTCCTCCACCTTGGGTGTTAACCCTTTATAAGATGAGGTTTGGCGCAGTTAGGGGCTTTTCTTGATCCCTCCTCCCGGAATAAACCCCGTGGACTGCATACCCCTTGCTTCTTTGCCCTATCCCTGATGTCTGTATGCCGTAGAGCTTTGAGCTTTAAGCCAGAAAGGGATTCAGCCTGTTTTTGCAACCCGGCCCCCTCTTGGTGTGTGTGGCGAGACTGAGCTAGCCCACTTTTACTCTGGCACAACCTCAAAGGGTTTTATAAATCATACTGGATTTTGTAGAAAATAGAAATGGGATGCAAGTTCTGCACTGGCGGTAAAAGAAACCTGCAAGAGAACAGGATGTGTGTTTTCCCAAAAGCAAATTTTTGCCTTTTTGAAAATATTTGTATTTTCTGAAGGAGTTCAAAGTAACCTCTAATTTGTACTGTAATATATATATGTGTAATTCATGCAAATAAACTAAAGTTGAGGTGTTTTATGGTGCTGGGTATCCTAATATAAAACTTCTTGTATTCAAAAACCATAACCCATGGGAATTTGGTAAATCGCTTCTACCAACCAAAAAGACTTTTCAGGAGCTTCAACACCGAAACCAAGACACATTTGCATCTGAAGAACGGGTGGAGAGTAGCTCTTGGAGGAGATGATCAGAACCAATGATCCCATCAACGCCTGATGTAAGGATCACGATAAAAATCAAGGAGTTGCCAGACATCCGAATTTCAATACTAACTTCCAGTAAATCATAGCAATTTATCAAAATCCTTTCAGCTGGATCGGGAAACAGACAACGACCAGGACTGTGTTTTCCAAGTCAAAAGAAGTGAGATAACTTCGATACAGCCTCAGGGAGAAAAAACTGTATAAAAAGACACTTTGGAAAAGCGGTGTTTGTGAACAGAGGGGAGCGTGGAAGGCGAGAGAGAGAGAGAGAGAGAGAGAGAGAGAGAGAGAGAGACTTACGCTCTGTTCACCGTGCGGATCCCGGGCTCGGCACTATTTCTTTTGGTGGTGGCTTTTCACGTGTTACTATTATAAAATAAATTTTTTCATAATTTCAATTTGGCTATCGTATTTATAATAGTACTCATGTTTTTATCACTATAAATAATTGCAGGTAAACAGTTAGGCAACTCTCCTGGGAGCATTTCAGCAGCACACCAGATGTCTACCAGGTCAGTGTGAGGGAATAGACTGCTGTGCAGTATTGTTCAGGAGTGTCCCTACTTCTGTTTGCCAAGATTTTAAAACTTAACCTGAAAGACAGCAACAAGCTGAGGCTTGCGGCTAACCAGCAAATGCCATTAAGCGTATTATTGTGGAGAGAAGATACAATGCTGGTAGGATGGTGATAATGCTAAGTTATCTGAACTAATCCCTTGGCAAATTCCCTAGATCCTTTAGGCAGTGTGTGTGCAGTTAAAATGTCAGTTGGTGTGGGAATGAGTTGGGTAAGTTACAGTAGTTGTTGCTGTTGGAGATAGGCTTATCATACACAGCTCAGTAACACACTTTGCCTGGCACTCGCTAGTGTCAAGCACTTCAATCTGCTGCTGGAAATATTACAGCCAGGGTTCCTCTGCTGAAGTACAGTCTGCCAGCACTAGGGAATGTGCAGAGCCTGGGACCAATGTGCAAGAAACTATGACATCTCTGATTCCCTGCTTTTTAATTTTTGGTTGATGTGTTCTGGACCACAAAGGTAAATATTCAAAGCAAGGAAAATTCTCTGCCCTTGCAAGTTCCCTTGGGTTTGGGAACACAAGTAAGTTAGTAACACCTAGTTTTGAATGCAAATATCTGGATGGTTTTTCTAGTCCCCATTTTCTCACACAAATACCAGTCATTTGATGAAATGCAGAAGTGTAAATGTGCCAAAATGAAATAATGGCCATCTTGGGTAAGATTTTTTCATGAGACTTTCAATCAGTTAACTGAAATGTCTTCATCAGAGTTACCTTAACACAGACCATGATAGTTTATGCAACCCTGGAGATAATCAATCCTTTAGTACCTGTTTTTGAAAGACAAAAGGAAAATGTAAGCCAGATTCTTGAAAATGAAAAGATGAAATGTGCTCAAGCTCCCATTTCATTCATTACTGTAGTTTGGAGAAGTGCAGGGCCACTGGCTCCTTCTTCTCTGACAAGCAGAAGAAGAAATTTCAAAATCAGAGAAAATATGTCCATGCAAACTTGCTTAACATTCAAGTTTTGGGCCCTCCTGCACTGGCCAAATACTCCACTAAGTCACCCTCTCTTAGCACAGATAATGCCTTCAGAAATGCATTGAAAGCTACAGTTTCCTCCCAAGCAGCTCTTTTGCTCTGACATGTAAATCACAGTTTTGTGCTTATTACCATCTTCTTCCAGTTTCCCTGCTCCTTCTCATTTGCCAGGTTGGGATTCTTTGTGGTTAGCAACAATTTTAACATTGCAAGGTTCCAATATAACGATGCAGTCAACAGCACTGCATTTGGTTCAGATGTGGGAAACATTTCAAACTCCTGACTAATTCCAATAGTGCAGGGACTTAAGTCTGAGTTTCCAATGTCAGAGGTCAGTGGGTAGTCCTGGGTAAGTAAGAATGAATAATGGCAGGAAAAGGCATGTAAATAGAAACCATGAACTCAACAACACAATGTTATCTTGCAACAAAGGTCAAATAAACTGCAAACTCATATTTTTCCTTGCTCACATCTGCAAACCAGACAGAGTGTGAGGCTACTTAATTATTCAATATATACCACCATCTCTTGCTGTACAAGTTCCTGTAACATTTGGGTTCTGTCCTGCATGGCAATCCAATATACTTTAACTCTGCTGTTGCCAGGTAAGCTGCAAAGGCAGCTTTAAAGTAGCTCCAGTCTAGTGGGTTTTATTTTAAAGGGAGGAAAGCTAACTCATTCCAGTGGCCAGAAAGAAGCACCCCAAAATTTACATCATCTTGCTCTTTGCCAGTTCCTGCTTACTGTTGCCACTTGCCTCTTAAACAGTCATACCCCACTCTTAAGTAAGTGTTGGTAGCCACCAAATGAAAGAATGGGGAGCTGGGAAGGAGTCCTTTGAAACAACCAGTTACTTGTATAGCACAGAAATTCTCTGCCTGACCTTGGAAATCTGTCAGTGAAGGTTTTGTCAATGCCTGTTGTGCTTGAGAAGCTTGGAAAGCTTGGTTAGAAACACAGTCTCTGTTTATCTGCATCTGAAGCAGAGCGGTGATAGAAGGAAGGAAAAGTGTTTGGCAAATGGAACAAAACCCCCTTAATTCTGAGTGGCTACGTATATGTATTAGTTTGATATTAGTTAATATTGAGGAGGAAAGAAGAAAGCATACAGGGAAATAGTTTCAGTTCTGGCTTCAGGGGGCGGCGGGGCTCCAGCGCAGCCCGGCCGCATCCCCGCAGCTCCGGGCAGGGATGGGAGGTCAGGAAAGCCGGATCGGGGCCCAGGCACAGCTGCTGAGATCTCCTTAACACCAGGCCCTGCCTGCACCCCAACCCGCCCACTGCAGCCTCCCCCAGTGGAGAATCCAACAAAGCTTCATCCATCATCCTGCCCACCAACACCTGCCGGCCTGGGTGAAATATTAACCCTTTCAGTGCAGAGATGAGACCTGCAGAGCACAATTCTTCCCATGAGTGAAAAAAAAACCAGTGACATGAAAACACCAGAGTCAGTTAAGAAAGAGTTTAAGTAGCAGAATGAAGAAAAGAAGAATTAAGAGATGTCCTAGTATTAGAACTAAAAGTTCTTTTGGTAATATCATGAAGATAGACTATAATAACTACAACATTTCCTTTAATTCATAAAAGAAATCAAGTATAGAGAAATGATGGAATGTTCAAATGTAGACCTGACTAAAAGCAACAAAAATTGAAAAACTAGTGATGCTCTGTAGAGCTTAAACAAAGAGACAAAAATGAAAACGAACTCTGTGTCTCAAAGAGAAAAGAAAAATCTCCGTTCTTAGAGATGAAGATAATTGCAGAAATCAGTAAAAAAAAAAAGACTTTTCTTTAAACAGCTCATCCTTAAAAAAATAACACCCCATAAGTTGACATGACCCATTAACTCAATTGTAAAAATAAAAAAAATTTCACAATAACAGAGTTTATTCTAAACTGGACAACTGCTGTTTTGTAAAAATACAATGCCATGAAAAGACTGTATTCTTGTGAAAATATCTCCATAGTATTAAGAAAAAAACCTCCTCGCCCTATGAGAACTGAAGAAAGATTATTGTAAAAGTAATAACTGATTTAAAAATCCCAAGTTTTATGTTATGTTGTCAAGTGAAAAAAAGGTAGTCAAGAGAAATATTCTAGAAATTTCATTCAGATTTTCTTTTTTTCCCCTATTCTTTTAGTTTTACTAATAAAACTTTCTTTATAGTCTTTAAGTTTAAACCTATTCTCTTTTCTCCTGAAATCATATGTCACAACAAAAAAATGAGTAAGTGTACTGGTGAGTTTAGCTAGTTCTAAACCCACCACAGTATAGCAGGACTGATCTATTCTTGAATGTGTATCTTTAGCCAAAACATAATTTAATCAGTTATTTTTTTCTCTTTTTTGAGTATTCTGAGGCACTATTACAATAGTAAGCAGGGCTTTGTGGCATTCAGGCATATCCTTAATATCTGTATGTGTGAAGTTTCCCTAAGTGCCTGTCATTAGGATGCCCAGTAGCAATGATTACATGATTAAGCCGTTGCATTTGTAGCGTCCTGAGCTTACAGGGTAAGGAACTTCTGTGATCCTTATCCCACCTCTGACTGCTGTGCATTCTGACTGTTGCAGCATTCAGGCAGTTTTGAGATCTGGGATGATCTTTTCTAAACAACCAGGCAAGACCTGGGTATCAGAATTTATCCTCCTGTCCTTGGCATTGAAGGAGCAAAGTTTTTGCTATGATGGATCAGAAATGTCTATATGCACAGGCAGTCTCTTCAAAGGATGTAGAGCATGTCTAGTTACAGGTAATAGGTCATTTTTCAGTTGATTCCTTCTTGATAGCCTGCCTGTGATGAAAAAAATCTTATGGAGAGATGCTTACACACAGGGGATTTAAAAATTTTTTTTAATGAAAATTAACTGAGGTTACGAATCCAAAGGCCCACAAACGCTGTCTGTAATTAAACTTTGGCAAAGGCAGATTATACAACTTTGTCAAAGAGAAGCTTGCATCTATAAAAGGCAAGATCTGCCCTTTGTTTATTCCCTGCTAAATCAGTGAGGTATGTAATGGTATTTCAGCATCAACTTAGCATATTTTACTTTCCCTTCCAGTTTATAGGCCAGTGGAAAATAGAGATTGACCAAGCTGACTAATGACTTCGAAACTGTTCATAAAAAACACAGGAAAGAAACTGAGAAACAGTTTCTCAGCTCTACAGACAATGAGCTGAGTGTATTTATGGTGATGCCACACAAGCTTCAGGTGCCACAAGAAAGCTAAACAATTTAAAATTCTGCTAGCCAGCAATTAATTGGAAGTGGCATTTAAACACAGAGAAAGGTCAGGCTGCATGCATGTAACAAAAATTACTGGTACAGTCACATTGTTAATGACATCTAAAGGTACTGAGGGTTTTTCTGCAAATGGTTATCAGAAGAATGGTACAGCACTGACCACATCGCCCATTTGCACTGCCAGTGAGACATAACATCCATCTTCATTAGCATTTTAATTTAGGTTCAGGACTGTAGTCCTGAAAGATGTGAATCTCTTTGTTAATCATTACTTCCTGTGCTTTTGTTTGCATTGCTGGGTGGCCTTGAGGCACACACACTAGGTACCTTTTATGTGAGACCAGAAGATGTGGTCAGACCCCAATGCAGCATTTAGTCCAGGCAAGACTGGAGTGAGTCTGAAAAACACTCCCTAAAGTGTATGTAGGGCCAGACTCAATTCCTTAGAACCAAATTATTTGCTCCAAAACTGTTACTTTCCCACCACTCTACTTGCTAATGCAGATAATATTGTACTGGACTATCAATTCACACACACACATATATCTTTAAGTATATAAATAGCTTCCTTCGATCATGCTTTTAGATTTATTGGGTTGGATATTTAGGTAGTACAAGTCACTGCCATTTAACTGAAACCTGCCAATATCATCAAATACCATTTCCTAAATGTTACAGTATGTTAAAGCCAGCTCAGTTTGCCAGCTCCTCCCTCATATTCTTTACAATATGAATTGCAGCAAGCCTAAGGATAGATGGCTGGAGCTGTTCTAAGTAGTGTGATTCACAAGCCCAAAGCTGAGGAAACCTAAATTCAAATAACCTACTTGGCAGAGAAATATGTGTCCTGATTGCTTCTTCGAACTCCAGTTTGACATGACCAGCAGACTGTGTAGAAGTCCATCTCTGTGTGGGCTGAAGGGGGTAGTTCATTATAATATTTATTCAGTCTCTCATAAAAATGTCTGTCAAGTGGATTAATCTCATACAAAAATACTCTGTCACAGGAATACCCTATAAACATTCCGAAGAAGTAAAAGTTACGGATCTGTTAAAAATCAAGCTAACAAAATGGGAGCTAATATTTGTCATTAGTAACAATGAGCAAGAGAACATTCACCACCCTTTAAAAGACAAGTTAAAATTGGATAAGGAAACGTGGGAGGGCATGAGGCTCAATTTTTAAATGGGGTTAATGACAAAAGATCAGTCTTGCTTTCCGTGAAGTTTTCCGTAACAGCAGGTTTTGAGTTGTTTAATTTCTGACATAATCTAAATTTCTCTGTTATTTACAGTTTTTCCATTCTGACAGCTATGAAGAAATACTTTCAAAAAAGGTATTTTTTGGTATCAAAAATTTCAGACTGGAAGAGAAAGAAAGTACCTTGATGAAAATTGCTATGACAGTATTTTGCTAGTTTTGACTTGTTTTGTCATTGTCTAAGATGAAATTTCAAATAATCCCAATATGAGAAGGCCAGCATGAGGCGGTGTTCATCACACTTCCTTATTCAGTGCAGGAAGCAGCTAGAAGTTCGACTTAGTGAGATATCCCAAGTAAGGTGTTGCAGTGCAAAATGTAATCAAAGGTGTGTTATTCTATCACCATCTGTTGGAACTGGAATGAGGGGAGGTGATGTAATCTTGTGTTGATAAGCCAGCTGATAAGAAACCAGCAAGAGCAATTTTCTTATCTCTCCCACGACCCATCCAGGGAATGGTTTTCTGCTAATGGGCCATTGAGTCCACTGATAAACTTACATCATCCCAGTGGAAAATGCTCCATCCAGGGGCAGGAGCCAAGCCCCTCTACCTGGATAAAACCCTGAGATTTGGGACACCAAGCAGCCTTTCTTCACTGGACTCCCAGAGGAAGACCAGGCCCTTCTATCACCATTGGACCTTCCAGGAGGACTGCAGCCACTGTTCTAACTGGACTGCTACCAACACCCTGACCAACAGGATTTCAGGTTGTATTCTGACTTTGTCAGTGGCTTTCTTTCTTTTCTTTTTTCCTATTTTTTCCCTTTTTCTAATAAATTATATTTCTGACTTGGAGTCTCTCACTGGTTTTGCTCTCAAAGCAGTACATATGGCTATGAAATCGTATCTCCCAGGGCTGACTGCAGCTGTGAGCTCCCTCTGATGCTTTTGCCTCTCTTCAGAAGCTGTCTGCCAAGACCTCACACTTACACTGGCATCCTAAAGGAAATGGAGGACTGTGGGACTCTTGGCTCTCTCCTAAAGACTGAATTCTGTCAGAGGATTCTCTCCCGTATTAGCTTCTTTGCTGTTCCTTCACTTCAATGATTGTGTGCACTGCCATTTGTGGTAGCTCTTTTACTTGTTTTAAAATAAACACTGAATTTCGTATGCAGCCAACAGCAGCTTTAATATAGTCAGGTAGCCTTTTAGCAACTGTCAACTGTCCAGCATGGTGTAGTGGTTTAGGTTTTCCAATCGGAGTTTCTTGGCCAATGCACCAAATAATGTAGTGGGTTTAACGTTGGCTAAAATCACCAGTGCACTTACTAGAATTACTTATTCATTTCCTTCTGTGAGATATGAATTAGGAGGAGGACAAAGCAGGTCAAAACTTAAAAGGTATAAGGAAGACTGTTAACAGAAATAAAAGAATAATAAGAATCAGAATAAAACCTTCAGAACACTTCTCTCTCCACAAATTCTTTTCTTTTCCAACTGACAACATGGAGAAAAAACTTGGGATTTTCAATCAGTTACCACTTCTACAATACTATTTCATCCGTTCTTATAGGCAGAGGAGTTTCTCTTGCCATGGAGACTTCTCCATAATAAATAGTTCTCTTGTAGCTTTTTAATTTCCACAAATAGAAGCTGCCCAGAAAATCTGCAGTCATGAAGTTCCTTCCATTTTCATAGCCTTCCCACAGCTGAGTTCATGGGCCATGTCAACTTATACTGTTTTAAGGAAGAGCTGTTCAAAAGCAAAGGTTCTCTTCATCTATCTGGGATATCATCTCTGGGAACAGAGGTCTTCTTCTTTCCCTCGGGGCAAAGGCTCTTCATCCCTCTGATCTCTCTCTCTCTGTTCAAGCTTCTCATGGGATCACAGCTACTTCAACGTCTGCTTTGCTTCATTATGGATGCTTCTGCTCACATCTACAGTTTGAACACCCCATATTTTCTCATTAATTAAAGGGGATATTCCAGTGTATCATAGTCTATCTCCATGGCCTTACCAGAAGAATTACAGCCCAATACTAAGGCATCTCCTCATTCTCCTTCCATCTGGGACTTGACTCCTTCTTTACTAACCTTAGTATCTTCACATTGTCCTCCATGTGTCTTCCCTCTGTCCTTTTCTCTCACTTGACAGAGGATCAATGTTTTGCAAGTTTCATCTGTGAAGTGAAAGAGTTCATATCTTGCCCAGGCCTGCAGGTAGTTGTACAATTTCTGCTGAGCTGTGGAAAAAGCTGCTTATGATGGAAGTTCTTTGGGGCTGTGCTAAGATCTCAGGGGGCCTGGCCAGAACGGTGGCAGCTGCTCTGGCCACATGGCTGCTGTCCAGCCCCACCAGCACCCAGTTACCTCTTCAAAGCCAGAAGTAAGAGATTTCTCAGGCTTCCCTGTCTTTAAAATGCAAATCTCACAGAGGCAGACCTAGCTTCTAAATGGTTTAATAGGTTGTCAGTTCTTGGAGCTAGCCAGCTATTGGTTTCTGCCAGGCAGAGAGGAAGCTCTTAGCAGCTTCTCTCAGAAAAATAATTTCTGTGGGGGGCTTCTTCCCTCTTCACCAAACATCAATTAATGCAAAACCAGCACATATGTTCCATGGAAATTCCTCTTCTCCAGGAAAATTGGTTCATGTAATTCCAAGTTAGATGTATATTCACATCCCTGCAAAGCTCTCTGGGAACTAGAGCAGAGTAAGATCAAAGCACCTCTCAGTCTCTAACACATTTAATCTTGCCAAATATCTCTGTGAGGTTTACATGCAATTATCCAACTTTACAGATGAGGTAGAGGCTAAGAGACACAAGTGAGGTCATACAGGAAGTCTGTGGGAGGATGAGATATTGAACTGGCTATTGTCATCTCCTGGGTAAGACACCATGTCCAGTGGGGCACTGGAGGTTTGCCTTTATCACTGCAGCAGAATCTGAAAGAAAACAAGGAGAGACCCTGCTGACAGTGAATGCATTCATGTGAACACATAAACAGAAGGAATGAAGGGAATTCCCTGTGAGGGTTTACAGCTTTGATCCATTTGTTTATGGTACTGTGATGTTAGTAGAGAAAAGCAAGTCTTCTTGGGAAACCTGGAAAGAATGTAGCTTCTCTCCCTGCTGTGGTAAGCTCTGAAACCACTTGGGATGAGAATCTTGGTTCAAGCCGTAGGGTATTTATTAATGTAAAATAATAGCTGATACTTTTTCAGTGCCTTTGATTGTAACACACTCTACACACTAGACTTGCTGTGCTGGATGTGGTATTCTGACATACTGACATTTGAAGAGCTCCATGAAGAGCCAAATGTTGTTTTGGTCCCATATCATTGGTGCTGAGGGAAGGAAATGCAGCAAGAATGTAATGATTCAGCTTGGAATTTAGTCAGAAATACCCAACTTCTTAAAAAGAAATTTAATTAGATATTCAGTTACAAAATACGGAAAGATTAAAAAAACTATGCTTTCCCATGCTTCAAGGCAAGGACCGGGAATTTTCTCAGAATGCTATTATCAACACTTACTCAAGTTTACCATGGTGCTTTCAGAACTGCTACCCTTTGACACCTCTAGCAGCATCTAGATGACACCAAGATGCAGCATCTTCAAGTGTGCAAGTACCCCTTTGTTTCTTGCAAAGGCAAATGAACAGCCACGTCTTACATGTGACAGACTCTGCTTCTATTTTCTTTCAAGGCCTGTAGGCATGTTAGTCTCTTAGAGCTGCATGGAGCTGTAGACCACATCCTGGAGTGTCTGTATAACACTGGGTAATGCAGGGCTAGACCAGACAGCTCTCAGCTCTGTCTTCAGCCTAGGAACTGAGTGTTGCAAATTAAAGACTTCTACATTCCTGCACCATGTTACCGGAAATTTCCCAATGCTGTGGGCATGTCTGTGTAAGGAAACATAACCTGCTTGCAGATCTATCCCTACATAATAAGGCAATCTTACAAATGTCTGTTTCATTGGTGTGTCAGGTTAAAACTTGCAGATGGCCACAAAACTGAACCTTTGAGTTGAAACATGTGCTGTTTCCTATTGTAAAATAACTGTTCCTGTTTCTACAGCCAGCCTTTCCCTATGCCTGAGGAGAGCAGTCTGTGTAGTTTTTGTTTAATTTAAAGGAAACCAAACCAATGAAATGATAAGCCCCAGACTTTGAAGCACTGTTTTATAGGCCCGGTGTGGTCCTTTAAGTGTGCAGAATCTAGCACTCTATCATCAGACTACACCATCTACTCCTTAGCAATAGGTAGCTTTCAGACCTGCTCTGAGGTAGAAAGGCAAAGATAGTCATTAGCCTTTTCAACTTTATGGTTCTAATGAGGACCAAAACGATTCAGGTGTAACACTGAAGCTACCAGTACCACCCTGTAGCTTTTACCGTGTCAAGGGAACTAATTTTGCATAAGATTAGCAGTGCAGATGAGAACACTCTTTCCTTGTGAATCAGATGACACCACACAACCCACCCCAAAAGGGAGTTGAGTGTGCTAGACCATTTTTCAAGTGTGCAACACATGCTTAGCTCATGTTAAAATCACCAAAAGATTTATTTGTCCTTCCTCTTAAACACATGGAATTGGCCGCTAGCTGAGGTGTGGCACTGAGGAGACACCAGGCTGGACTGAGGTGCACAGTTCCACAGGCCTGAGAAGGGTTTGCATCCTAATGGGAGAGTAGTCACAGGCAGGGTCTTCTTTCCCACAGCCACCACCCTAAAGCAAGTGAATTGAGACACAACTTCACAGTCAAAGTCTCTCCCATTCTTTCAGGAAAACAGTCAGAAAAAGCCAGCTGGGACCCTGGAGAACTACAGCAACAATACAGCTACTAGAAATATGGCTGGTATAAAAGAAATAAATAGACATTTCTTTCTAAAGCTGAACATGACTTTTAAAAAGACACATTTTGTAGGAGAAGCTAAGATAGAGAAATCTTATAAACATAATAGCTCAGCAAAAGATTCTGAAAATATGAAACTCATAATCAAAGCAGAAATGAAAGTTAGCTTTGAGATTTAGGATACTGAGTCAGTTACTATATAACCCAAGAACAATAGCCTAGCCAGCTGAAGGAGAATCCTCTGGATCAAACAATACCCTTTTGGTGATGGAGAATCCAAAGGTCGAAATAGAGATGAAAGTCAGTTTTGAGATATGTCACCGATGTTAACTGACAAAAGCCTGGCCAGACAAGGAAGAATCTGAGAAATGTGAATTCAGATGTGATAATAGAGCCACTCCTATAGGCTGTATATAAACCCTCTCAGATTTCATATTATACGTTGGTTGGTTAGTATAAACTAGAATATTCATTAGAGAAAGAGATATAACGTATTGTAAGAAGAACCTCGCTCTCTTATTTCTTCCCTCTCTTTGGCAGGTGTTCTTTGGCCCTCTCTTAACTCTTAATTCTCCGCTCTCTTGCTTTTCCTATCTCTTCTCTCCCACCTATCTCTCCCTTGTCCTCACCTGCTCCTCTTAGCTCCCTCACTTCTATCCCCATGCTCTCATGCTCAGCTCTCTCTCTACCTCAGCACGTTTTAGGCTGAGGCTGGCAGCCTTAAATGGAGCTCTATCCATCGTAACAATAAACTAGCTATCCCCTGAGCAGCCTGGCGTGTTTAGAGTCCCTACAGAATTTCTACAACATTTCATGAAATTGCTGAGGGAAATTACTTGGTCTATTAAGCACAAAGAGTCTATGGAGATTTACTGGTCTCCACCTCAGTTTTCCCTTATATTTTAGGGGCAGGTGAAAAGTTTTATGTATACTTGCTACTTACTCTTCTTTATCCTGTCTTCATCACTTAGCCTTTTGAGCATGAAAAGCTTCAAGACTGCTGTGGTTAAATTCTAAGCTTTCCCGTTTCATCAAACACCATAATATGACCTTCTGATTCCTAGCATATACCCTAATTTCCTTAGGGATGTGGTGATCCAAGTGAGCTCCTAAAAATGATTCCTCATAAGCAATTCAACATAACGTACTGCTGCTTCCATACGTTTTCTACATGACAAGATGCTTTTGGTGAATGACTCCCTCTTCTCACATCAAACTTACTTGGCAAGGAAGTCTAAACATTCAAATCAATGCTGGGAAAATTTAAAGCAGTTAAGAAGAGTTTAGCTGCACAAACTGCAAAGCATCTCAGGGCTCAGGTAATTCAGAGATTACAAGGCACTCGGAGCAGGCCCTAAAAATGTTACATCTGCAAGCAAGTATGATACAATTGAAGTACAGCTCTGAAAACTGAGAACATACCTATTGCCTGGGTGAGAGAGATGTGCATGGAGACTGCCTTAAGTTGTTTTGAAAGTCTGATTTTCTGTTTCTTTTTCAAAATAATCAGTATCTCTTTAAAGCTGTTTGACAACTCTGAAAATGGAAAGAAGAGCTTTCTAATGCATGTTTAACAGCAGTTGGGGAATGTTAACAGGATGCAAAAGCCTTCTCTACAACCAGACAGGGACTATGAAGAGAAATGGCCAAATATGGTCCTGCTTCAGCAATATGAAATGCCTTTGCAGATGCATGAGTCTGAGCAGCAGCAAGTTTTCATCACCACACACAAGTGGATTACAACAGAGTATATTTGTAATGTTGCATTTTACTGCAAAAAAAGTACACGTAGTCATACACAACCCCCTTATCTTTTATTTTATTTATTTATTTCATAAGGTACTGCCTTGGAGAATGCCAAGGTGATGGCTAGAGGAGGCTCCTTCCACACCAGTGCAACTGAGCCCCTGCCAGAGGCTGTCTGTTGGCAAATATGGAGGAGCCAATCTACATAGCCCTGCTTTGGGAAGGGTTTCAGAGCTCTCTGGGGATGATTGCTGGCTTCCAGGTTAAGGCATTTTGGAGTGGGTATTGCTGCACTGTGGGTGAAGCAGCTAAGTTGAATAAGCACAGAGGAGGTGTATTGTGTGGAATTGCAGTCCTGATTGTGCTGACAATTGAGGAAGTGGTTAACAATTGCATTTTTGTACAAAAAATGGATCTTTGTCTGCCTTACCAGAACAATGACTTGTATCACAAAGAATTATCCTGACAAGAAGGAATACATAGACTTCGTGTTAGCTTCTTCCATTTATAGATTTGGATTTCTCACACAAATATAGCAGAGAGGTACTCAGACTAGTCCTAAACAAGAAACTGGACAGCAGAAGTAGTCACATGAAAAAAGTATTTCCGAGGAAGTCTCTCCCTTCTCCTTAATGCTAGTACAGAGACATTTCCCCCATTTTGTTTCCTTTTCCTGTCCAGAGAAATTGATTCTGAGCCAAACATAGCAAAAAAAAGGTAACAATTTAGATGGAGGAGGAAAAAAGGGAAGAAGCTTTCTATCACTGTACTTCCTAGGTCTTATGCCTATGTTAGTGTGTAGTACTGTTCTGATTGAATTTTATTTTTAAAACAGTTCAAATAGAGCTATCTGCAAAAAATTGAGAACTAAATGAAGAGAAAATACCTTGTTGACCAGTTCAGTTCAGTGTTTTATACCAAAAGTGATTATACCATGTGGTTTACCCCTCAAATCCTATTATACCTGTTAGACTCCTCAAGAAGGATGATTCTCTAATTTTTAAAGACCCCTAACCATACAAACCTTTTTCCAAGTTATAGGAAGAGGTATTTAACGAGTATGTGAAATAAATTAATTTTCCTATGTTGCCCATGCTTGATGAGCACTGGTTCCACTTCTTGTGCTCCTGTGGGTTTCAGAGGTGTGGGTAGAAGTCTTTCCATGAGAAGGGGGTAGGCATGGTACTCGGCTGTGCTGTTGGTAACTTGGGGTCGTATTGTATTGCACTGAATAGTTTGTTCAGTTATTATTTTGCACTGGGTGGTTGTGTTGTATCAGGTGGTTTGTTCCACACAACTCTCTCCCCCTCACCCCCAAGACATGGTGATGTGTTACCTGAGACTCCCTCCCCTTTGCCCCTCCCATCAGGTGTGTAATTGGCCGTGACCTCTCCCCATCCCCTCGCCCTGGGTTTATCTCAGGGGTCCAGGACCCTGAGCCCCTCTTTCTCTTCCTGGACCCCATGTGAGTTCTACAATAAACTGTGGGACTTCTGGTCCCGAGAGAAAGAGTGCTTCTCATCCTTTGCTTTTGTCTTTAATGGAGTTGTTAAAAGCCTGGCATCCCGAGCTAGCCAGAATCAGACCCCAGGACCCCCAGAGAGAAAAACACGCCAAAAGGGTAGGTGTTGTGCTGGATCTGAATTGTGGGCTATTCCAAAGTATGCTTAAAGAAGGTATTGTCCACCGCTTGTGATACGTCACCCAAATGTCTTTGGAGATACAAATAAAGAGGAAGCAAGATACATTAAAAGGTAATCTAATGAGAAGCAAAATTGAAGCAAACATTGAAGGTTATCCCATTTTTCAAATTGTTATATTATCCTTTTTATTTAAAATAGTTTAGAAGTTATGCCAAATTAACTCTTTGCCCAAGTTAAACCTTAATTACCTCTCTCTAAAGAGAAAAAATAATTTCATTATCTATATTCACTAAGAGAAAAGAGAGGACAATTGCCAAGAGCCATATAGCTCAGTGGCAGAAGAAATTCAGCTCTCAGGCTTGAGGGTTGTAAATCCTCAAGGCTAATGGAAGTTTTACACAGTGGAAGAGTGAAAGTATTGAATAGCAGTAGTGACAACAATATGGGGGAAAGCTTGGCATATTAAAGCAGACATACAAATTCCACCCAGCACCTTGTTCCTTTGTTTCCCAATGTTTGTTGAATTCCTCCCACTTTCCATGGTTTATTTAGGAGTTCTTGCAGATGTTTCAGATTTCATCTAATCACAGCTAGGCATTGCTTATGTTGAGCTTTTTTAAAACAATATGAAATACATAATTTAATAATAAGCTCCATTTTCCAAAGCTTCTTGTTCCCTTGTGCCTTTTGTTCTCATGTACCCATAATAAAAATGGACTTACTAACTAGAAATTATTCCACTAATATTTTCAAGCTTTAACTGTTGGTAGACATTTAACCTATCTCTTTAGTACAAGAATGCTGTGTGCAATTGTGCTCACTAGTATATTGTTTCACACTTTACCTGAAGAAAAACTGTGACACAGTTCGGCATTGCTTGCCAAAGAAGTTGAATTATAGTTGTAGTTTGGGATTGGGTGGTGGAGCACAAGCAGCAGTTCTCTAGGCTGACACAAATGGGAGAAATCAGAAACACTTTCTAGGAATAACACTCTCCCTGCTTTCCACTGCACATCCCTTACTGTGACTGCAGCTGGGCAGTGCCAACAGCATCAGAGGCTGTGAGCGAGCGATGCAGGGACATTGCTCGTCTCTGCCACCCCTGCTGGGATGTAGCTTGATGACCTCCTGTAGTTCCAACCCTGCCTTGAAGACTCTGCAGGCTCCAGACCACCTTCATGCCAGAGAGGTGCTAATAGATCAAAGCAGCTTGAGAGTAGACAAGTCTGGAGCAACATTAACAAAGCTAATTTTGTTTGGTAGGATGAGGTCAACTATGAGCTGCTGCTGAAAGAAAAATCCTCGAGTTCATTGTAAGATGATGAAGGGCATTTCCTACTTTCTTCCCTTCAGTCTCTCTGCTCCTCTCAAGCAAAGCCAAGAGGTTCCAAGCATCTGTATGCTGGAAATACAAGTTAAGTTTTTTTCTTCTGTTCAGTACTCAGGCAAGGAACAAATGGAAAATGAAAAAGTGAAATGAAAAATCACTTCCTGAAACAATCACTTTCTCATCAACTCACCTCCCTTTGGTGGGCAAAAAGAGAGTGAGCAGACAAATGTGAGCAGGAAATGCTTTCCAGTGAAACCTTGTCAGTGATCAAGTGCAAAGACAGCAGAAGTGGGTCTTTCACACAGGCATACAGGAATTGTCAGAACAAGCAGGCTAAGTGAAGAAGAGCTAGGGGAAAGGTCCAAGCTCACAGTTAAATCATGACCAGAGCAAGTACAGAGAGAGTATGAGATTGCAAGGCACAATGTATTTGAGTTTCTACAGAGACAGCACTTTCCTGCTATTAATAAATTTAATCTTGTCTGTTGTGGCATTTGTCCAGTAGATTAGAGGTTTCCTTAAGACCCAGGATTTATTCCCTGGTGAAAAGGTGCAATCTAATTTAAGAACAAAGCCATAGAATTGTCCTTTTTGGTTTGGTACACAAAACCAGATAACTGTTCTGTCCTTCATATGAAATGAATTAAAAATTCACATACAGAGAATATACAACAATTGCAAGGGAAGACATGGTACTGTTTTGCATGAAGTTTCAGCTACACCTGCACTCCAAGGTGTAGTTTGCCTGACACATTCTGCAGGCAAGTAGGATTCTTGATAGTGACTCTCCTCCCTTTAACACAGAACTGTATGTTAAGAAAGGTACAAAGCTTCCAGCTAACTCACGTGGACTCCCTTCCTTAGCAATTTCTCTCTCCTTGGCTCCTGGAATCAGCTGGTTTTAAGTGATATTTATAGAGCAGGGTGTGCTGCTAACTCATCTGAACAGTAGGCCTTCTGCAAACTTTTAAGAGGCCTCTGCTTGTAGCAGGCATAATTTTCCACATCATATTAAATGTTACTCTGGGTTCTAGTCTATACCCGTACAAAATTCCTTACTGAGCAGATTATAAGGACAGGCAGTGACTCTAACCTTCATTTTCCTGGGATGATGCAATAGCTGCTTCATGCTCAGGAAGTAGAGCAGGCTGAGCAGAATGTGAAATGAGCTGCTGAAATTCCCAAGTCAGCATTTTGTTTCCATGCCATTGAGGGTAGAATTTCAAAGTGTAGAATGGTTGTTCAAGTTCTGTCTTATGAGGTCAGGCTAAATGCTTCCCTTTTATATATGAAGAGAGGGTGATCTTTGCCAGAGTCTGCACTGGGTTTGCTCTTATTTTGATTTCTGCTTTGGTTGAGAACTCTGCGTAGCAGGAAATGCAGTTTTCAACAGCAGTTTAGGCTCTGCTGAAAAGAAGCTGTGGGTTGCAAAAGCATCGAAGCAATTTAGCAGCAGCAGAACCTGTCACTCAAATTTCTCCTTTCTACTCAGTCTCAGCTTCAAAACTATATTTGACTTGGGGCAGTGAAAACCATGAATGAAGGAATAAAAGAATAAAGCTCTGAAGAGCTGGCCAGGCTTTGAGAGAAGTGTAAGGATTTCAACATAAACCTGAGTGGTGAAAGGCAGGTTATAAATACCCAGGATTCTTAACAAGAAAAAACTTTAAGAGCAGTCTCCACGGATCTCCAACAAAGAATTAAACAGTCTATTAAAACTGGTAGATTGGGTGAAAGCACCAGAAAATGTTCTCTATAATAGTACTTGCAATAGCAGGGAAATGGAGTGGATGCACTAACACACTTGTGGATGCTCTAACACACTAGTACGTGTGTTGGCTTGACTGCAGGGACTGCAGTAATCTGGGCAATTGTTTAGATTCAATCATTCAGGATGATTACCCTGCTAACACTGGGTTCCCATCATAAAGTAAACACTCTGTAAAGGACAAAGACAAAAAGGCCCCAAGGCGAAATCCTTACTGCGACTGTTAAAACAGTTTCTCTTTCCTGATGTCAAAAGCAGGTTGAGTTCTCTTAAGGACTAGTCCAGAATTTTCTTCCTGCCTAATCTAATTCAGGACAATACATATCAATTTCTCTTATGCCAACACTACTGTGAATTTAAATAGCACCCTATCTCCCAAATCTGCACTTACCTTCTTGCTGTTTTTATGCAGAGGAGCCATATCTGGCTCAGTCTCTTATGCTTAAACAAAACACTTTTCCCTTTGACTCTCAGGACATGTCGGCTTATTCTGACATGTAGGGTGGCCTACTTTGGCCAACCCCCTCAGTTCTTTGGTTTTATGAATGAAGCAGAGGAATTTCTTTTTTTGGTCTTCAGAGATTATTTTCTTATCATGAGTTTTGAGCTAAAGATGGTACAGGCTCTGTTTTCTTACAAACATGAGATGATTCTGTTTTCAAGGAGACAAAATGTCTTTTTATATACAAAACAAACAATTTAATTATTTAACACTATGCATTCTCAATGTAGTTTGTTATTACTTTACTACCAATAACTAGTTATCAATCTATTTATGTAACATGGCACTGCAGCAAACTCTATCTAACAAGATTGTACTCTCAACACTACAGAAAACAGAGTAAGTGAAGAAGAAGGGAAAATTGAGGCAAGGCTACAATTCTCCATCTTGAACCCTCATACCCATACTATATAAAACTTAAAGTATACATTTTCTATTAAGCAATAACTACTAACTACACTACCATTTAATTCACACTGTGGTTGTCCCGAACTCATCAGAGAGCTTTGGAAGCTTCCTCCATGGATGGAGGTTGAAAGGAGCTTTCTTGAGGGTCAGGAGTCCTCAGGACAGGCAGAGAAATATTCCCTCCATCCTGGGTTCTCACAAGAACAGATTCTCATTTATTTTGATTTCAGGATTTCTGCCCTTTGAAATGCTTAGCAGCTCAGGATTTCTGACCACAGAAGTTTCTGCAGTGAAAAAAAAAGTTGTCAGAGCATTCAAAACTGGTACCTAGAATGAGTGCTGCAGGAAGCAGCTCTTTACAGAGCTCCCCGGGGCTCTGGGGAAGCAGTCAGGCTGAAGAGCTGCCAAGTGGTTTTTGAGCTAAGAGCTGTGTTTTTCTTTGAAAATGTAAATGAAGCAATGGGAACTCACTGCTGATGGAAGGGGCTGTGGAAGTGAGACTGGACAATTGCTGTTAACACAACAGAATCTTATGGGGACAATATAATGTGTAGAAACAAAGCTGCAGCAGGATGCAAAATCTATCCTTAGGGCTGCAGCATAAAGAATAGCTGTTCTTAGTCCAGAAGGAAACTAAATCAGATTAATTTGATCCCAAGCAGTGAACAAAAAAATGCCAGGCATTTTCTGGATGTCTGTGTTATTACAGGGAACAGCCAGGGATGAATTATTTGTCTTTGAGCTACACAGCTGTTAAAGTTCTAAGAAATGAAGTCATGGCTTTTAACATGCCCCAGATATTGCATGTATTTCTGTTTGAACTCTAAGGCGGTTTGGACTGTCAGAAATGCACAGATGTCTCAAAAGCCACTGTTTACTCTTCTGCAAGATCAAAAGGGTCTAAAACAACACTTGAGTTCACCTGATTTGAAACATAATTCTGTAACTCATCATAAGTAATGTCACTGCAAGTTTGACTTACCCTTTCAACACTGCCATTTTTACTGGCAGGGAGCAACCAGGGATGGTATGATCCTTGTCTGGAAGCAAATATCTGAAACAAGCCTCAAATGGTCTGCTTGCTGTCTCAATTTATGTATTTTTGGTGTTTTGCTAAACCATTCTATGAATTTGAAAGTAACGCAACATTTACCTGCTAGGAAAATCCAAGTTCCTCCAATCATTTTCTTGTTTCCCTTTTGCAATAAAGTAAAGATGCAGCAATGTCTTTCATTATGTCTATTAAAGGACTGAAAGCTGTTACCTCATGTTTTGATCTCCTGCCCTTGGTCACAGGGATTATTTTTTATCTAAAGCACAGGATTTAGACTTGCCTATGCTACAGTGTTTGGCCAGCCCCATTTCTAGGATACATTCACACATATCCAAAGGTCTGCTGGCTTCTCAGTTCCACTGCAATAATATGATGCACCAGAGAGAGAGAACTCTGCAAATCACAAAGCCACTCCCTAACCTGTGCCTGCCTTACAATCCCAGAAGGAAAATACAGGCAACTTTCTATTCTGCATCCAGTAGCTCTCCCTCCAGTCAGAGCCAACCAGGATACCAGGAACCACTCAGCATGTTTTGCAGGGAGGAGGAAGGGTATGAAACAACAAAATAAAGGGGAGTTCCTGCTGTCTTCATCAACTGACATTATGAGTCTTCTCATTATAAATCTACACAGGGATCAAGCAGTTTAAACTCTGTTGCAACCAAATACTTTTGAAAAACGACTGACTGGAAGGTTCTCTTTTAATGGGTGTTATCCTTAAGATAGGGAAGATGATCTGAATAGGCTCTGATTGCTTCTGAAATGGGTACCTGTTTTATTGATCTTTTCTGAAATGACAGCCTATTTTATTTTACAAAACATTTTGTCTACAAAATGCTCAGCATATTCAGTTTTTCCAGTTCCAGGAAAGAAGTAAGAAATCCTTTGAAGAGAAATTTTTGCATCTAGCCTATTTTCAAATAAAAAGACCTTAGACAACCCAAAATATAAGGGATCTGGTCACGTAGTAAGAAGCCACTTGTGTGATTTGGAAGAGATCCGAGATGACTCCTGAGCAGTCAAGAAACTAACCAGAAAATTTCCTCTGTGGCTTGAATTGCTGAGCTACAGCATCTGGAAGCATCACAGGCATGTCACAGCAGTGGTTTAGTCTGAGAATTACCCTAACTAGCCTTATTATCACCACTAAATGATAGAGTAGGGCAACTGGAATGCAAGCCAAACACAATGGAATGACCAATGAAGCTCTTTTTCTGAGGTCATCTTTTTGAACTCATTTTTTCCCCCACAGTTTTCACATGTGAAATCTCAGTAACACAAAGTCCCAGATCAGAAAAGATCAGCAATATGTCATTAAAGCTCTCAAGTACTTTCATTTTTCTAAGGCAAAAAGAAACATTCTCAAAGTTACACTCATACACAAACATTTAGCTAAAATCTCTAATGACTTCATAAGGCAAAAGTTCAGTCTTAAAAAAAAATTATGCCTAAAATATAATCATCAGATTGGATCTTGAGAAACTGTGCTAGCCTTTTAGAAATATAGTGCTATTTCAATTCATTTGCCATTAAAAAATGCAAACAAGAGATGAATATTTAGAAGAGAGAAAATACTCATGCTTATATAGCTGAAGGCAAAGAGTAAGTAATTGCAGACAGACCAGAATCACTGCAGCTGACCAAAGGCATCTCTGAGTAAACTTCAAAACAGACTCTGTGGCTACAAGTATTATACTAAAGGCTTCAGTGCCTCAGGATTCTCACTGTATTTTCCAGGAAGCTTTGGGAAAGCAGGAGGCTGATTTAAAAACAAGCTGCAAAGCTTTTATCCAAATTATTAAAGCTGTCACTTCTCTTGTAGAAAAAGTTGGAGAAAAAGAGTGCAATAAGTCCTAAATGGAAGGGAACTGAGGCTGGTGCCTTAAAGAAGTGGTTACAACATAAGGCAAAGCCAAGGAACTAAGCAAAAATTCTTGCAGATTAAATTCAACTGTGGCAGACAGGATGTCTAAAACCTTGGCAGTAAAAGATGGTTGTTCTTGGCTCTAATCACAATCACTATTTTACATGTACCAATAAAGAATGCATTTGATTTCTCTGGAACTGACAGAGTGCAGAAACATTAATGCAAAAAATAAATGTATATATGAACTAGATGGAAGTATAAGTATTAACCCTTTCCTGAACATGGCTACTACTGGTCTACCTCATTCTATGTAGATCACACATAGATCATATGTAGTCCATAGATCACATGCACTGGCTACTGCATTTAGGGCATGATCCATGGATTTGAACAAATTATTTCCCTTCCTGCAACATAATTTTGCTGTCTATAAAACAGGAGTGACTCATTTGTAGTGCTCTATAAAGGACCAGTAAATGGTTTCTAAGAGTAGATTATTTTTATTAATGCTTGAACTCTACTATAGTGATCTTGGAACAGGTATGATGGAGAAGGTGGTTCCAATAGTACTGCAGTAAAGCCCAATGGCCAAGCATTGTCTCTCTGAGGTCTGAAACACTGTCATTTGGAAATCTCTTAAGCATGGGTTTAATCCTAAATTGAGGCAACTATATTGCAGACAGAATATGAAGGATTTTTTTTTTTTAATAATGTAAATATGTGCTACAGCATTTGGTGAACTGGGACATAAATAGTTTTTCTGACTTAGAAGCAAGGCTGATAAACTACTATCTGGCAGTACATCCTTAATACATGTAATGTACTTATGGGCAAACTGGAAAATGTACAATACAGTGCAAACACATATTTATAGCATACCCACTGCCCAATCAGGCCAAAAGTTCAGTGACTAATGTTCAATAAAATATTTTAATTAATAAC
>VWYI01035877.1:0-24190 GCA_013399455.1 Anthoscopus minutus
AAGTTTTTGACTTATATTAGCTATTGAACAAATAAATGTGCTTTAAACGTGAGAAAGGCTCATATTCTATGCACTATTTATGCACATCCTTAACTTGTAATATTTGAATACTCCTACTGAATTCAACAGTATTATTCAAGCTCTCCTTTTTTTTTCTTCTTTTCTTTTTTTTTTCTTCTTTTTTTTCTTCTATTAAGCAGAACAACAATAAAGCACGTAGCTGGTAAGATTAAAATACAAAGTATTAGTGATATTACTGGAGATAGTAGATTTTTAGAGAAATATTTGAACCAACAGAAGATGTGCAGACTGGTCCTGCACATCATATAACTTTTAAATTTGCATAAGTCAGAGGTTTCTTGCTTTCCTGAGCAAGATATTCCATTTTGTCCATTGCCTCTATCTACTTGCCTTTACCTTATATTAATTTGTCTACTTGTCCTTACTTGAACTCAAATATACTTTTAAGAGTTCACAACATCCTGCAACTGTGAATTCTACACGAGTTACACACTGCATGCAGCATCTGTAGGAATCAGTGTTAGCTCCTTCTGTCTACACAGGGATTTCACCCCTGTATATTCCTGAGTTTGGTGGCCACTGTTGAAATTTTGTGTGCTGGACCTTTGGGAAGTTACCTATATCTGGATAAACAGGAAGAGAAAGAAGTGCATTTGTACTCTTTTATTTATAGAAATAGGATTGTAAATAGCCTGAATTGTTGATAAGTTCACATATATAAATAACAGTAAAGGTCTATTTTTCCCCTAAAGATGTGGTGCATATACTTTTCTATTGTAATACCAATATTCAAATTCTGATAAACTTTTGCATATAACATCTAGTTCAAAAATTTCTCAGTTACCTACTGATGGAAATTCCTTGACTTTTGTTTCAGAAACATAAGGCAATAAAAGGACCAGAATTCTAAGGGGTACGGAACATGTGTCTTCTGGATAAAAAACAAGGCCTCTTGAATGTAGATCAAATTCAGCTTTGGATGAAGTTTATCTTGACCAGTAAAACATTTACCACTCTTTCCCACAACATCCTCAAATATATGCAGATGAATTGAGTTGCATAAGTACACAGTGAGGTGCATTGGAAACTTGAGTAAATAACCAGATCTGCTTGGTTTTGATCAGAATCATAAAGTCCAGCTGGAGGCAAGTGACTAGTGGTATAACCTAGGGATTGATACTGATGACAGTACTTTAATACCTTCATTATAGACCAGGATGCTGAGACAGAGAAAACCCTCAGCAAGCTCTCACAGGTAATACAAAATAGCTGTGAGGAATAGCTGATGCATGGGTGTGCTGCCATCCAGAAGGGTTTAGGCAGGCTGGAGAAACGGGCTAAGAGGAATCTTGTGAAGTTCAGCAAAGGGAAAAGCAAAGTTCTCTTCCTGGGTTGAATAACTCCAGACATCAGGATTGTCTGAGGCCCAAGGGTCTGGAAAGCACTTCTCAGCCCTATGNGCCCAAGGGTCTGGAAAGCACTTCTCAGCCCTATGTAGAACTTTAGGGTTCTGGTGGACAGCAGAAATCCTTTCTCATAGCAAATAAAGCCCAAAGTGTCCTGGACTGCATTAAGGAGAGTACTGCCCTCAGTTCAGGAGAGGCAATCCTTTGCTACTAAGCACTGGTAAGACTGCATCTGGATTACCATGTTCACTTCTGAACTGCTGAGTATGAGAAAGACATAGATATACTGAAGTTAGTCCAGCATGAAGTCTTTGTGGCAAGGAACTGGAACATCTTTCGTGAGAGAAGAGCCTGAAATCTGGTACTGTTCAGCATGGAGAAGGAAGACTCAGAAAACATACTCAGTCTGACTCTAACTGAACTGGGGAGCTGGACTGGATAATTTCAAGAGGTCCCTTCCAAAATACATCATTCCATCCTTCTTGAACCTCATGATATTTCTGTTGATCTAGTCCTTTACTTTCTGAGATCACTCTGAAGTGACACTTTGCCACATATTTTGTCAGTCACTCCACCCAGTTTAGTGTCCTTGAAAGCTTTCCTGCTGTTGCACTGCTATCATTGTTCAGCTCACTGATAAAGATGAAGAAACAGGCCTCACTATTGACCCCTGCATAATCTGCTTGTCAGTGGCTGTCATCTGGACATTGTGCTATTGCTCATATTCTCCACACACAGGGATCCAACAGGTTTTCTGCATACCTAAATCTCCATCAATTCATTCAGGCATTGCAGATGTCTTCAGCTTCTGTTTTAGTTTCTGTTATTTCTGCTGTTTAGGACAGAACATAGTGTATAAAGGTCAAATGCTTTGGCCAGTTAGCACTGCTTTCCATATGGAGAAAAGAGTGAAGTGAAAATATTATCACTGCTTCATTAGTGGTTTCTTTAAAAACCCTGTCAATTTACTTTCTGATAAAATAAAATAGCATAGGACTTGTTCTACTTACTTGGTTATAAGCATTCTTAATGAGTGACACATTAACAGCTTGTATATATTCCTTTTTTCAAGATGTAGCGTAATTAAGATTTTAAAACTAATTGAGGAAAAGAAACAGTGGTATTCTCTATGTAATGTTTTCCCTGAAAGAGATTTTAAAAATTTGGTTTAGCTACGTGTGTGATAAAGAAAATAATGCAGTTTAGATGGCCTACCAGAGTGCATAATTATTTAGGTAATGTGGAATTCTGTGACAATTACTAAAGTCTGTTACTGGCAATTATATTAGTTTTTTGTCATGGTATTAGAGGCTTAAAAGTGGAGACCAAAAAAAAAAACCAGTACAAAAGGTTAATGAGACTTACACAGGTAATGTGCATGGAGCTTAAAATGTAGTATTTGGGACATTATAGTCCTTGTGGAAACAAGGAATGGTCATATGAGATTATTCTTAATTTAGAGTCATAAAAAGGGCACACAAAGTACTATACAATCACAAAAGAAAAATTCTAGACATGTGCAGGAGAGTTACGTTCTGGATATAGAATGATTCAAACTTTTGAAAAGAAGGTTTTATTAGATTTTATGCCTTGCCTCAGAATAGGCAAAGTGTAGATCTAAATATCTCTCCAGGCTAAATTAAAAACAAGGAAACAACATTTAATCTCCAAAACAACACTATCAGTTATATTTTGTAATGACACCACAGTCGTCAGTACCTGGGTAGCTTAGAATTGGACGAACAGGGGATGAGGACCAAGACATAGTTTAACTTAGTGGTCATGATTCTCCTTCAGTCTTAAATCAATGTAATTTATAAGTTATAGGGGTATACAACACACCTCCACAGTTAAAGTAAGCTCAGAAATATTATCTGTCAGTTTTCTCTTTGAGAAGAATTGTCTTTCTGATCCTAGCAACCATTCAGTCACATTTTAAATTCAGTCAGCCTGATTCAAGCCCTTTTCATTATAATAGCTTAAAGTAAGATGTACTGCTAACAGAAGTGATGTAGGTTTTTGCTTTTCATCATTTTCCCCATTTTGGACATATTTTTATAAGTGTTTAGACATATCAAGATACAGTAAGTCATCTAGTGAGATTTCTGTGGCATGATTTTTACTTTTCATCATTTTCCCCATTTTGGGCATATTTTTATAAGTGTTTAGACATATCAAGATACAGTAAGTCATCTAGTGAGATTTCTGTGGCATGATTAACATGCATAAGAGTTTCTAAATATTCTAGAGTTTCTATCTACTTAAATATTTTGAAGTCTGACCCAGTTTTGGAAGCATATGGAAAAGAACTGAAAAATGAGCATCATGAAGAGGGTGGGTAAAAGATAATTTGTCTTTTCTAGACAAGAACTAGAAAAGCATTGAAGGATAGTGCCTGTCCACAGCCTGTGGAACACTGCCAAAGGGAATTGCAGATTCAAGCTTTCAAGATTCAAGACAAGTATTCAAGGGCTGATCAAATGTTGGCCACTCTAAAGAAGATATAACAGGTTCTCAATCCATGGATGGTGTTTGGGAGCTGGAAGCTATCTTAGACTGCCAGAGTAGTGGGAAGTGCTTTATATGTTTATTTAGATATTGCTCTTCATAGGAATCCTCGAGGGGTCACTTATGGAGAAAGTTCATTGGGCTGATCCAGTATGGTCACACATGTACAAATGCAATTGTAGTCCTGAGGACATGAGTTACAGGATAAAAAGAAAGGTGTGACTCTTAGGAACAAAGGTATGCATATCATGCATAAAAAGTCTGAAGTTTAAGGAGGACAAACTAATAATCTCTTGCCAGCAGACAAACAGGGAGAAAATCTGCCTATTGTGTCACTGGATAAAAGGACACTTACTACACTCCCCCAAGGGGTCCCCGAAGGAAGTGGCAGGGAGGTAAAAGAAATGTACCTTCAGAGACCCAAAAAGGACAGTGGTCATGGGACCATGTCCTCTGCATTTGCCCACTCATTGCAGGGAGCCCTGGCCTTCCTGAGAAAGACTGAAATGGTCAGCAGAAAATGCCCCAAAGAAGTACTGGGCTAGGAAATGCAATACTAAGATAAAAATGGTAGAATCTAAGGATTTTGTCTTTAAAAGATGTAAGAAGATGATTAATGAGCCTTTCTGTAATAATTAGATTTTGTGGACTCTTAGACTGTTAAAATATTAATTGGACTAATGAAAAATTCCTGGCTTACAGGAGAGATGTTTTGCTGATGCCATAATGAAGTTCTGAGAGCTGCAAGAGCAGAAGATCCACTATACAGCTGGTGTCACCAAGTCCATGGCTTGTCACAGATAGGGTGCTTATAGGGACAGCAACCTCACCCTGGCATAGCTCCTGGCATTAATAATGAAGAAAGATCTCTTGAAAGCAATCTTGAAGAAAGTCTTCCATTTTCACAGTGTAGTAACTTCAGTTTGTCTTAATCCAGAGGCCAGTCTTTCTGTTTTCCTCTAGCCTTACACTTCCAAGCCTTTTCAACTGAATTATGATTACAGGTGCAATTTGGGCACTTTGGTGATAACACGATACAACAGGTGATCTGCCTGTTTGAGATATGAATGTTTCTTTTGCAGGTCTGCGTGGCTAGGCAGCTAAGCTTCTCATCAGACTCGTTATATAATAGGAAAAAAGAGTTAAAATATTTGCATGATTGCCTTAGGAACCAAATATTGTGGTATTTGCTTGTTTCTTTTGCTACTGCCCCATGAATTATTAAAGTGTTTTGCTTTTGAAAATATCCCCAAACAACTTGAAATTTTTCAGGTTGTGAGAAGGGGATAATAAATGCCAAATGGAACCTTGGTGAGAAGAGATCTGTGCTTTACAAAAGGTATCTATCACCTGTGGCTGGCTGTACCTGGGCTGTATAGGATGAATTATAGCGAAAGTATAGAGAAACGACAAGTCGAGATCAACCATTTTAGCTAAGAGTGGCTGATTCCTCTTGTGCCCCTATTCTCTCATGAGAAAATCGCATTGCTGAGGAATTTAGAGCAGCTGTATCTTTAACTAGCACTGTTAAGTCATTGATCTCTCACTGCTACCAGGCTTTCATAATTTTTTTCCTAAGTGAGATAAGGATGATAGTTGCTCCTTTATGTATAAGCTACTTCCTCATCTTGTAAAGTCATTAATTCCCTTCCTTATTGCTTATGAATTCATCTTGAGAGCCTGACAGTCTTTTCCTAATCTTTTTCCTCTCTTTCCCTTCATTCTCTTCCAGAGATCTTGCTTTCTGCCTGAGGTTGTCTGAGTACTTATGGATAATCTTCTTCTCTATAGCAAACTCTCTTAAGTTACATTAAAAAAAAAACAACCCCAAAACCAAACTCAAAACCAAAAAACAGAGCAGTTTTGTTAGACAGTCTGCTTTATCGTACTGGTTGACAGATAATTATATATATTTTTTAATTTTTTAAATTAATCAGTATTTTGTGATGAGAATTTTTGTCAGTGATCATGACTGTTATGGTATCAGAAAAATTTCATGCACAATTTTTTCTACAAAAATCAGAAATTTTTATTTGGAACTTTTTATCAAGCAATATTTTATCTTACAGACTCAAGAACACAGTTTAAAAATCCACCTAGAAACGAATATATTTGACATCAAAATATTCTGAAAGCAGAATGATAGGTTTCATTTTCAGTTAAAAAATTCAATGAGACTTTTTAGACCATGAATTATCTGAGAGATAGCACTCTCAGTTTTAGAGACTGAAGAGAACCATATATTTCTATTTAATCCATCAGTAAAACCTAGATATGCTAACGTATGCCAAAAATCTATATATTGATTTTTTGAGCATTTAGGATTGTTTACTATCTATCATACTTGCTTATAGGAGATGTAATTATTTCCAAGGTATTTTATTAGAAAGGGAGTTTTACTCCATGAGGATCAGGACACAAGGGGGCTCACTTGCTTTACTTTTCTGTATTTTCGTGTCATACTGATATCGTCCAAAACATGGCTTTCCTTGGAATTATCCAGGACACTTTTTATAAACCTAAAATATGATTGAAGGGTAGGTTATTCTACTTTGAGGAAGAAAAATGTAAGCTTAGAATTTTTTTCTTTTGTTTAAAATATATCATTTGTCCTTAATTCAGCTTCCCACAAAACAAAAATGAAACCCTATTTTCTACTACACATTAAATTTAATATGGATGAAGACATGAATTTCAGATTTTTTTTTTAACTAGCTGGATGGGATTATTCTAGTCTTTGTGAAGATGTTGTCTTACATGCATGGACCTTCTTTGACCGATGAAGCATTCCACTTTTGGAAAATGTTAATTGCCTTTGCCAAAGTAAATAGAGTAGGTTAAAAAATATTTTGTTATTACCTGAAGAACACCGACTCCTCTTCTACTTTAGAGAAATAAAACCATAACTCTTGTATGACAGAGTTGCTTTGCCAGAGAAAAAGAAGCTTTCCACTTCCTGAATTACATCTCTGATTCCCTGTATATATAGTGAAGGTGATGGCTTCTTCACAAAGGAACGGATGAGGGGTTTTCTTGCATGGATCTGTTAAAGCATGCAGTGCCTTTGTCTCTTTGACCTCCTGTGCAGAAAAGTGTTCTTCAGTGCCTTCTTGTAGTTCAGATTATCCTGTGCTTGCATTTCTCTTATTTTCAGTAATATTGCTTTTTATCCTCATATCACCATGAAAAAGACAGAACGAATTTCCTCCCTAAATATTTCAACTCAATTTCTTCCTTATGAGAAGAAAATTCATCAACAAAAAATAACTGGTTTTCCCTTTTATGCTTTTGAAGCATTAGTTGAGTAATACTATCCCAAATAAATTCTGACATTTTCAATGATGCTGAGAAAACAAAAAACAACAACACACTAATAGTGAAGTGATTCTGAAACTTATGCAATGAAAACAATTGTGTCCATTCTAGGTAAATTAGGTAAGCAGAAAAAAATACCATATTCTGCAAAATGAAAAAAGATAAAACAAATGTCAAGAAAAATATTTGAAAGTCTTTCAGATCAGAAATAAGAGTTAATTTATCCTGGTTTTACAGTAATGTTAGAGAATATATTAATTTGAATTTGACAATGGATATATAAGATATTTCTAAAATGTTGGCTCCCCTTGAGAGCTGAAATTCTCTTTGAGAGAAACCAACTTCAAATAACTTACCTTACTGAGGTGCTGTTTGGTTTGAGGCATTTATTTTTGCAAAAGATCTTAGAAGTTTTAGGCCCCTCTGGGGTCTTAAAGCTTGTGCTGAGCTGGATAAAATATTTGAAAGTGAGTAAAGAAACATAGTCTAATAACAGTAGTTACTAGGCAAAGCCATGCTTCAGCCAAAGAAAATAAGCTCTGGACAGACTGCGGCTTGTTCATAAACATGAAGGTAGGCCATGCTTCACCCCTTTCCAGCCCCACCCTCCTCCCCAAATGAGATTAGTTCTATCAATAGAAAGTAGACATGCAGTCTAAAACTTTGTTAATAGCTTTGTGATTTATATTTATCAATCCATAATATTCTACCTAAAAAGGTCTATCATTGTATTTTTCTCTCAGATATTTTCATTAGGTTCATAAGACCTTTTGCCATAAGAAGGACTTCAGGTTTGTACACAATATATTCTCTTTTTCTGCATCACATAAATTTTGGTAAGTCCATTAGCAAAAATTTACAGTTTGAAATATAATTTTGGTTTGAGGACCAAATACTGAAACTCTTACTCATTTTAGTTACCTCAATATGGGAAATAAGAATTTCCTTTTTAAAGGTTCCAGATTATAGAAAAACAATTAGTCTACACTAAAATGAAACCATACTACCCTGTGTTTAAAGCACAATCTATGACTTCTAACTGTAGTTTCTTTGGTTAAGCTGGTTCTTTGGTTAAATACTGTTCATGTCCTGTCAAAAAATAAGCATCATTTAGCTGATTGTGTTCATACCCTTGAGCATACCAAATGCCAGATGATAAAAATCCAAACAGCATAACAGACTCAGTCTCAGTACCTGGAAGAGTTGAAGTAGGTAATATTATTAATTTTAACTGCACCCATCCAATCTCCCCAGTACATGTGGAAATAGGTTGTTAGATTATTTAATGATACATAAAAATACCTTAAGTTTTCTGTAGACAACCAGAAAGTATTCTACAGATTGTTTAGCAGAAATTAGATATGCATGCTGGCATAAATGGGATAAAATTGAAATATTCCTGCTTTCACTTTTCCTGATTACTCACTTATCACATAATTTGACAGAGAAATGTTAGTGTAGATTACTGTCCTGATAATTCAACAATTCCAGTAAGGATTGATTTTATATATTCAGTTACACTGCTCTTGCTCCCACAGTGTTAGGCTGCAGTAAAATGCACAGATTGGATGAAACCATCTGCCAGCTGAAGAAGCTGACAAGGTTAGAGGTGGCAATAATAATCCATCACGTTTGCTTGCTTTTGGCGCCATTTGTTTCCAGTGTACGGATCTGGTGAGCTGAAGCAGTCCCTGCACTGCCATCGTGCAGCCGAGAATATCTGTGTTCAGATTTCCTTCTTACACTGCCAACTCATGGTTCAAATGGCTTGGCTTCTCCTGTGCAGTCAGTCATGAGCTGTTCAAGCACCAATGGCTCATCAGAACACCAGGTTCCTGGAACAAAAGCAACTGTCCACTCAAGCCTTTTTGCCTGAAGCTTACATTCCTTCCTCCGTTATACGGTTCCTTTCTAATTGTTTTGTTTCCACCTCCTCCCTGGTTACTCAGAGTTGGAAGTCTGTTGCAAAGTCTGCAAGTCTGTTGGTGAGAGAACTACCAGTCTGTCAGTGTCAAGACAATGGAGCTGCAGGGTAACTTCACCAATCTGTTGGCTGTATTGCAGAGCTTAAAACAGGTTCTTATTTATTAAGAGAATAGATCAAGGTATTCTTTTTAAAAAAATCACTTTTAATAAGTTTTTCACAGTTTTTAAGAACTGTCATCCATATTTTAATAGAAGTTACCTCTATAAGAGGACACGAACACTCGCTGAGTGAGGTTTACATTAGACCCCTTGAGAGTTACAAGTTTTATCTTGACCACTCCTACCAGGTATCACTCTGTGAATTTACTTTTTTTTAAAAACTGTCCCTGGATTCCTTGCTATCACTGTTTTTCTTGTATACCAGTCTATTTTAAATCACTAAAATCACATGAAAAAACATTTCCAGCAATTTATCATATTCTACTTTTGTAGTCTGTAATACCCCAAAGTATACTGTAGTAAAGTATGTAATGCTAATGATAAGCACTGACAACATGTTATTAGTTTGCGATTTCTAAGCAAAACCTTGTTTATGGTAAAGCAAATTAAAATAAACTTGTAAATAGATATACTCCTTCAGTAAGTGAATGACAGAACTGAATTGGTACCTCTCTGTTGAAATTCAAGAGGTTACTTTATTTATGTGACATAAGAACCTTACCTTAACTAAAATTTCAAACTGTATTATCTTTTTAATTCCTCTTATCAACTAAAAATGGTGTCAGAAGACAAGTAAACAGAGTGAAGTCCAGTAGAAAAAATTCTGAGTTAGTGAAGTGCCGTGGCTAAACAAACAATGTCATGAAATATTCTTGGTTGAAAAATAATTTTAGAACATCTAAAAAACATCATTCTCCTAAGCCAGATGGTGAAATCTATGACATATAATTATCTTTTTAACTGTGTGTTATACTGTAGCTTTGAATAATCTGGCATGCAGGAGGCTGGGTGAAGCCCATCATCCATAAATACAAAGCCAGTTATTTTGGGGAAGTGTTATGGGAAAAACTATTGAATGTTTCTCAAAACATAAAGGTTAAAACTGTCAGTTATATGCAACAGGTTGGCAGTGTCATTAGAATTCTATAGTGATGTCTTAGAGATATTTTGGCAGCATATCAAAGAGTGAAGAAATAGTGATTAAATATACAGATTTTTGGAAACTGTCTACAGCCTAAACAGCTAAACTGAAAACAAACTTCCATGTGCCTGCCAGGATTTAAAAAAGAAGTATTGTGAAGAGCCTATCTGCAGTCATTGATAAAACAGTCTGAAGTAATTGCAGGGTGTTGCAGCATAAAAGAGCAAGCTTGTGCAGTTTATGGATTTCAGGCTCTGTAGTTGCAGTGGATATCAAATAGGGAGTTAGAACAAAGTACAGTTTACAGGCCTTGGATTACATGAATTTAAAAATGATCTAGACTTATCACTTGATATTAAGGTTTCCATAGCCTGAAAGGGAATTAAAACTTAAAAAAAATAGATCAACTTCTAGAATTTTTCTAGTTGTACTTTTAGTATGCTCTAGTAATTCATCAGTGTGGAAGGATAAAAACAGTTGCAATTCTGAATGAAGATATAAAACCAAAATATAACTTTGTTCATTATTATAGTGTTTGTATCTCCATATTAAATTTTTGATGTATTTCTACCTATTATTTATAAAGGAGATTAATCAATACTTTAATGCTGACCCATGGAATACTGTAGTATGTTCATGCAGTATTCCATTTCTTTAACCAGACAATCCTTTTTATGCATCAGGATGGAAGGACACTTCCTAAACTTTCAGTTTAACACTATTTGAAATGTTCTTTGAAGCTGTGATTCTATCAGGCACCATCATTTAGCACTATTGTCATTAACTCTTCTTGTGGGTGTATGAGTAAGTTATTACTTACAGTGATGCTATTTCTAGAAAGCCTTTTGCTTACCTAGATAGATTTCAAAACTACACCTAGAAGCCTCCAAGCGAAAAAGTAATTTAAGAGCAGAAGAGTAAGTTTTACTGTATGGTTCAAGATATTTTTTCAGCTTTTTTTGTCTTGAGAACTGAATGCTCATGCTGGATTGAGTTCCCTGGAGAAGGGGCTTACCTTTTCTACATGGTATTTGATTCTCTCACTTCGGGAGTAAAGCCTTGAATATAGGAAGGTAACCTCAATTAGAACCAGTACCTTTGTCACATTCTTTACAGTATTAAAAAAAGAGTCATAGTAAAGGCTTACTTTTGATTTCAAATAGTATGTATAGTCAGATGGCTATAGAAATAACTGACGGAATTGAGCAAAGAAAATGCTATATGAAATGAAATTAACATCAGCTGTAAAAAAAGTTATAAATTAACTTCATTGTTTTGTTTTCTTCAACAGAAAGACTAAAACTTTCAATTTTATGGCATTTAAAAATAACAGTTATCAAGAAAATTTATATTTTCTTTCTTTTGATTCCCTTTTTATTTTTCTTTCTTTTGTAAATGACCTGGAGGCTGGAGTCAAATGTATATTAAGGAAGTTTCCTGATGATACTAAATTAGGAGAAGCTATGAATTCCCTCAAGGGTAAAGAGGCCTTACAGAGAGATCTGGATAGACTAGGGAGTTGAGTAATGATATAATCTAGTGGATGGCATACCTACCGTAGGGTGGTTGGAATTAAATTACTTTTAAGTTCCCTTCCAGCCCAAACATTTGATGATTCTATGATTCTATGATTCTATCATTCTATTACCATCTGAAATTCAACTATAGAAAATGCCAGATTCTGCACCTTGGGCAGGAGAAATCTGGTTGTACCTACAAACTGGGGGAAGACAGGCTGGAGAGTGTAGCAGTGCGTTATGCAAGATCCACGTGTTCCGGATCACCCCAGGTCTCGCGGAGTTTCTGGCTAACCCTCGAGAGTTCCAGAGAGAACAGCAAGGGATTGTGTTACACAAATGTCAATCTGGCTTGCCCCACGCCCCCTCTCCTTCAATTGGTAAACTAACTATTCCCTTCCCCTTGCTCCGCCCCGAGGGATAAAAGAGAGATGGTGGGCGGAGGGAGGGGACTTTCAACTTAGGTTTCTGAAAAGGAACATCGGTGTCGCTAATGGAACTTAATAAAATCGGAACCGAAACCTAAGTCGAACTTCGCATCTTTTTCCTTCACCTCGTCCGGGATCTGCAAAGAGAAACCCTCAGAAGGTAAACGGGCTGGCTTTATAACTTGCTAAAAGACGCCTTGGGCTTAAACCACGCTCGCTTCTGCTCCGACCGCGGCGTGTCTGGACTTGTCCCAGCAACGTGGCTTTGGCTTAGCCACGGACGCTGAGAAACCAGGCACCGGGGCAAAGCTCCTAAAGAACGTAAAGCACCCCAATAGGAGAGTAGCTCCACTGCAAGGAGAAGGTTCCTTACAACATGTGATAGTCTTTGATTCATAACAGGTCTAGTTTGCTTTTCTTGTTAAAGAATACATAGTTACCTGGAGAAATTCTGTCCTGTGCTGAGCAGGAAAGGTGACTATATAAAGCTTAGCAATAGGTTTTTAGCTTCTGGCTGCTTCTAGCTCCCTCTCTCCTCTTCCTGCCCTTCCATTTCTGATAATGGCTGTAGAATACCTACCTAGATATAGGTAAATACCTGCATCATCAAGGCAAAGAATTCAGTGTTTGAACTACAAAATTCTTCTTCTATTTACATTCTGTTCAGTGCTGTATAATCTGATATTTTATTGTTGCGACAGATAGGTGAAAATTATTTGAGTCCCAAAAATATTTTGGCCAGTGATACTAGCTTAATGAACCCATACTAGGAGTTTTACCCAATAAAATAGACATTATTCAGTGATTTAGCTTCATTGTTTTGTTTCCTAAACCTTTTATTATTTGAATAGATATTAAGACTTGGTCTTTCCAGAAGTAGAAAACAGTATGTTGTTTACATGTGCAGTGACTCAACAGTAGTCAGCAACTGATGATTCATTACCATATGCTACGATTTCCACAATTGCTGGCTATTTTTAGTTGAGAATTTTGATCTAATCTTAAAAGACAACCTATGAGTTTGTGAATATTCTGGAGGCGAAGACCCCAGGCAGGATTCATCTTACTCGGCTTTCAACATCTGCAGTTGGGATGTCTGCCCTTAGCCCTATTTCTCTTCAACGGAGAGAAATATGTGCATCTGTTGCATAGTTCATCTGATAAAATTTAGCTGATCCCCCAAAAATGAGATAAGTTGTACTGTAGAAGTTGTAATCGCTCCCTATGTTAAAGGGGAATCTAGACACATGATCTGAGATAGTCTGCACTAAAATGCACATATAAACTCTCCTACCCCTCCCACTACAAAGCTGACCAGTTTTTCCTTTCACTTCACAAACACTGAGAGAGAGAGAGTCTTTCCTCCAATTCAGGCTTCCCTTGTCCTCCATTCTTTCATTAACTTCCCTTTGATGGTTCAAAGCCACAACCTGAAAACTGCCTCATACTTGGAGATGCTAACATTTCAGTGATGAACACATCTTCTATACCAGTTTTTACTCTTTGGCCTGTGTCTGATGAAAATGTCTCTGTACTTGTTGATGCAAGTTCTGGTAATGAAGAATAAATATTTTTGAATACATTTCTAGGCTGTGAGGATGGAGTATGGTTGATCTGTCCAACAGTTTGTGAGTTAGTAGCATTATAGTCCACAGAAATTCTGTCCTTTTGATTCATGTGCTGATATGGTGGAAGTCTCTAACATGCAACCTTTTATTTCTCTTACCAGGAATCTGCATTGAGCCTGTATGGGAAGGAGTTAACTTTCCTCGTAGCAGCACTTAACGCTGCTGTGCTTCGTGTTTGTAACTGGAACAATGTTGGTAACACTCCAGTGTTTTGGCAACTGCTGAGCAGTGTTGCCCATAACAACATCAGTGCTGTCTCTTCTATCTTGCCCTCCAATGGCCTGTAGGCTGAGGGTGAGCAAGGCTGAGAGGTAACACAGCTGGAACAGCTGACCCAAGCTGACCAGGGCGGTGCTCCTTACCAGACGATATCGTGCCAAGCATGAAACATTAACAGAAAGAAGGAGTGGAGTGGGCATTTTTCAGTAAGGCATTTGTCATTGAGGTACTTGTGTTCTGCAGCAATTGTGATGCATATTGAGGCCCTGCTTCCTAGGAAGTGACTGGGGAAGTAGAGAATTAGTCTCTTCCTCTTTTGCTTCTCAGCACTGCTTTTTTCTTTTCTTCATTACGCTGCCTTTGTCTCAAGGATTTTTTTCTCCTTTGTCCTGCTGAGGAGGAGGAGTGATAGACCAGCTTGGTGGACACCAGGAATCCCACTAATATTAACACACTGTAGGACCCAAACATTTTTACTCAATTTTTAAAGAAAAAATAGGATGATTTTGCTATGAAAAAAAATATTAGCTGCAAATTGGTTATTCAACTTTAATTTTCAGATGAAATAAGAATGAATAATTTAAGCTCTCACAAATGTTAAGCTGTCTTGAAGCTGTGGACACTTAAAAGTTTGTTCTTTTTAAATGTCTATGTTTAATTAATAACCATCTCTTACATATATATCATAAATGGCTGGCTTCCTTTTATTTGAAGCTTTGCCCAAAGTTTATTACTTTCTAGTGAAAAAGTACAAGATTATCTTTCATATGTAAACTGAAATTGATGACCCTGAGACATATAAATGGAAGTAGAACAGAAAAGCTAGTTCTGAAAGTTGCTTCATAAATAATTCATGACTTTTCTAGAAATAGTCCATGAGCTTTTTATGATATTTTGTAAGCCCTAAAGTTTTTATTATCACAGTTCTACTGCTATAGTTGTAAGCTACTTTTGAAAATATATAAAATATACAGTTGGAAGGGCAGTAAAACCAGGCATCTTTGCCCCACAGTGCATATTTTCTTAATTTAGGTTATATTCTCAAGCATTTCTGATTAGCTGAAACATTCAAAATAGTACCTGATATATTTGTTAGCTAACTAGCTAGGAAAAAACCAAACCAAACCAAGCCAAAAAAAACGTAACAGAAAACCAGAAGAAAGATTCAGCCTGCATCAGAAGAAAGGTTTAGAGCTGGTAAATTTGCACTAAGAATTCACAGGTAATAAATTCAATTACTTTTTAGGTTCATTCTCCTTATGTAACATATCTAAAGTCATGGCGTAACTTTAGGGACTGATTATCCACTTTTGTATTACCTCTTTTTCATTGATTGTGATGATTCAAAGCTTAGTTTTTGTTTCATAATTATGACTGAGAAGATAAATAGTTTGTGACATATATGACACAGTGTCCATAGTTATTTAACGATGAGCTCATATTTTTCTATATTAAATTTGTCCATATTTGCTTAAAATGAAATTCTTGAAAAAAAGCTTCCCACTGGATTTCACTGTCTCTCAGTAATTTTACTAGAGAAATTTTGTCAGAGTATTTTAAGAAATTAATCCCCCTGTAGGACGGGAAGAGAAAAATCATGACAATGAGGGATTTTTTTTTCTATTTTTGGTTGTTGTTGTTTTTTGTTGTTATTTTTAAAGAAAGTTTTTTTTCCTCCTTTATTTCCCAGTTCTGGTTTGCAGTAGGAAAGTTGGAAAAATCTAACAGAATTATTACTGCTTTTGTAAGCAGCAGAATAATACAAAACATCATACTCACTTCATACATGCAAAACTGGGAATTACACTTAAACAGGGTCTCAAATTTAAACTCAGTAATACTGAGGCACATGTACAAGTCACACAAGGATTCAGGAACAATACTTCAATGTTTTTCCAAATGTGTTTAACTTGGGAACTCAAGTTTTGCATGTTGCTCAAACTTACAGAAGACATCTCATATTTTCAGATGGAAAGTTATTTTCTTTTTTTTTTCATAGTCTGTCAGAGAGTAAGCCAAACTTCCCACTCTAAGAGAGTAATATGAAATTGTGTAGTCAATAAACAAGGAAAAAAAGAAGAAAAAAAGGAAAGAAAAAATAGTTCTATGAAAAAATAGATTTTTATTCTATATTTTTCTTATATATGGTTGTGTCCTAGATCTCAGAGTTAGTCTCCACTGATTTATGTAGTGGTAGCCTTGTTTTTGCAGTTTCTTTTTACAGTCTCCCTTTCCTTCTATTTCAATAAAAAATTTTATCTTCCCTTTGCCCAATCTCGTCTGCTTTGACAATTTTTTATTTCAGAGCATTCAGATGATTTTTTTTATTTTTGAATTATACATAGAGACAATTGAGACCATGCACACAGTCTACCATTATCAGAGTAATGCCTACCACTTTTAATAGTGAAACTCTTCAAACACTAAGAGAATTGTTGAATCAATCTTGGACCTCAGTTCACTAATATCTTTCATACATATTCTTAAATTCATTTTTATTAAGCAAAATACAATAACCAAATTTTAATGTGCTGCCGGTTTCACAAGGGATTGAGCACACACCCCAAACAAAAGGTAAAACTAATGCTTAAACTTCTGAATTAGGATATTAACAGAATCACATGAGCACAGAATAGTTAGGGTTGGAGGGCACTTCTGGAGCTCACCCACTCAAACCTCCTCTGCCACGGCAGGGTCTCCTAGAGCAGGGATCAGTGTTCAAATGAGTTTTGAATGTCCAGAGAGGGAGACTTTATTCCCTCCCTGGGCAGCCTGTTCCAATGCTTTGCCATCCTCAATGTTTAGGAGCTCTTCCTTGTGTTGAGATGAAACGTCCTCTGTTTCAGTTCATGGCTATTGCTCTTTACCCTACCTCTGGGCACCACTGAGAAGAGTCTAGCACAATATTCTTGGCACACACCTTTGAGATATTTATGTGCATTGATGACATCCCCTATGAGTTTACTCTTCTTTACAATAAACAAGCCCAACTCCCTCAGTCTCTCCTCATAAGAGATGCTCCAGACCTCTCATCATCTTTGTGGTCTCCAATGGACCCTCTCCAGTAGTTCCTTTTCTCTCTTGTACTGAGGAGCCCAGAACTGGACACAGCACTCCAGATGTGGCTTCCCTAGGGCTGTGCTGAGTATAGGGGCAGGATCATCTCCCTGCATTTGCCAGCCACACTTTTTCTAACTCACCCCAGACTCTCCTGGCCACAAGGCCATACTGCTGACTAGTTGCTAACTTGTCATTCACCAAGACTCCCAGGATTTTCTCTGGAGAGCTGTTCTCTGGTAGGTCAGCCCCCAGCTCCTTCAGCACCCATGGATGCATCCCATCAGGGCCCATGGATTTATGGATGTTTAGTCTGCCTAGCTAACCTCTAACCCAACCCCCAATGACCAAGGGGAAATCTTCCCTTCCCCAACCTTCTCTTACCTCTGAGATCTGGAACTCTTGAAGGCTTAGCTCAGCAGTGAGGATTGAGACAAATATAGCATTCAATACTTCTGTCTTCTCTGTATCCTCCTTCTCTGTCCTGGATACCCATGTGCTTCAGCAGTGGCCCCATATTTCCCCTAATCTTTCTTTTAGTGATGATGTACTTGTAGAAAACTTTCTTGTTGTCCTTGATGTCCTTTGCCAGAGTCAATTCCAAGTGGGCCTTGACCTTCTCTATTGCATTTCCGCATACCTTGATGATGTTCCTACAGTACTCCCATGTGGCCTGTCTCTTTTTCCACATCCCATAAATTTCTTTCTTCTCTTTGATATTTGCTAGAGGTCCATGGTCATATCACCTCCTTTTCCTGATTTCTTCATTATGGGATGAAACTTGGAGGAAGTGGTGCTTAAATATTGACCAGGTCTCTTGGACTTCCTTTTCTTCTAGACACCTATCCTGTGGGACTCCTCGAAGCAGGTCTCTGCTCTGCTACCTCTTCATTTAATGCTGAATGGGACACAAACAAGGAAGATAGTTCAGCTTTGTATGCAGGTGACTGTGAGGTGAGTTATAAATGTGGTTTTTTGTTCATCCATGATATTCTTCTTACAATGCCACTTTTGCACTTAAGCTGCTAGTTTCTACCTCTGACTGCCAATTTCCATTTTTTCCACATACACCAAACATACATCTAGAATTGTTGTCTGACTTGAAGGCCTAACAGCTGCTTCTCACGTTGTGGCAATAAAGAACAGGAATAAGTGTGTTTTCCATCTTCCATTCTCCACTCATGAGCATGGCTGCAGATAAATCAATCCATCTTTATAAGTAGTATATAAGAAAAGTCCTTTCCACATGATCATATGCAGATTTCTTTTAGAAGTCTGGAGTTTTTTTCAGCTTGGAAAAACATCAAAGTTCTGTGCAAAATTACTTAAAGGAAAAACATCTCAACATGTTTCCTGGGCACATAACACAACCTTTGTTTTATTGTATTATTTATTGTTTTGCATAGTACAGTAGCTTACATGTTAGATGGTAAAAACAACAGAAGTGGAAGGTGACAAGAATGGGAATGAGTATGTAAGCCATTCAGGCTAATAGACAGACTAGATTTTTTGAAAAAATATGGTAAATAAAGAGTAAAAATTGCAGTGAAATCTGTAAATGAGAAATAAATACAAAGAAATACAGTAACTAATATTAAAGCAATATGAGCCTTCAAGTATAAAAACATATAGAGTATATAATATTTTAGCTGGAGATACTCGGAAGAACATAGAGAAAAGATGGAAAACTTGTCATGAAATGCGTAGAATAAAGCTGACTGAAACACTGTGTATTTTTAATTCCCTCCACCCGACAATCCAAGCCCAGCATATGCAAAACATGATCAAATCCTCACTCTCAGTAAGTATTCATACCATCCTGCAGAGAGACCTTGGCAAATTAGAGGACGGGGCATCACCATATGAAGTTCAATGAGGGAAAGTGCCAGATTCTGCACCTGGGATGGAGCAACACTGGATGTACACACTGGGGAATGAGACGCTGGAAGGAAGTTCTGCTGAGAGGGACCTGGGAGTCCTGAACAATGGCAAGTTGAATCTGTGTCAGCAGCACACTGGCAGCCAGGGGGGCCAAACCTGTACTGGGTTGCATCAGGCACAGCAGGGCCAGCTGGGCACTGGAGGGGACTGTCCTGGTCTGCTCTGAGCTGAGGCAGCCTCATCTCGAGTGATGGGGGCAGGTTTGAGCGTCACAATATAAGAAAGACATTAAACTATTGGACAGCATCCAAAGGAGGGTAGCAAACATGGTGAAGGGCATTGAGGAAAAGCTGTATGACAAGAGGCTGAGGTCACTTGTTCTGTTCAGACTAAAAAAGAGGAGACTGAGTGGAGAAGTCACTGCAGTCTCCAATTTCCTCATGAGGGGAAGGGGGAGGAGCAGACACTGATCTCTTCTCTGTGGTGATCAGTGACAGGACCTGAGGCAATGGCCTGAAGCTGTGTCAGGGAAGGTTTAAATTAGATATTGGAAGAAAGTTCTTTACCCAGAGGCTCTTTGGGCACTGGAACAGGCTCCTTAGGGAAGTGGTTGCAGCACCAAGCCTGACAGAGCTCAAGAAGAATTTGGGCAATTCTCAGGCACATGGTGTGATTCTTGGGCATGTTGCTGCGCAGGGCCATGAGTTGGACTTTGATGATTCTTGAGGGTCCCTTCCAACTCAGCTTATTCTGTGCTTCTGTGATTCTGTGACTCAGAACTACATGGTCTAATTTTATACTCTTTGATGTGAAGAACTGTCAGGAGATTATTTTGTAGTTTGTCTGCCCTGCCCTCTTGATAATTCCTCAGGCTAAACTTCTATGTTTTCTCATAATATTCAATATCAGAGCAGATGACTCAGAATATCCACAGAGACATCTCAGTGCTCTCCCAAAAGAAGCTTGGATCTATTAAACTCTCCTTTGCCATATATGTGCACAAAAAGGACAACACATTTGCAGATACAACAAAAACAGGGCTTCTCCTGCTCATTATTATAATCAGTGGTTGCTTGTGCTTCCCTTTTGGTTTGGTAGATTCACTATTACCTTTTCTACTTCTAAGCAAAAACTTTAGTATTCACTTTCTGGGCATAGAAGCGTTGGAACAATACGAGGAAATTTCTTATCAATTCCCAATTACTGAGCTAGTGAGAATGACTGATATTTATCAAAAAATGGCAATTCCAGAAGACTTTTTCTGTACTCTCATCAGTGATGCATATATTGATAAAATCAATGCTCTTTCTCCTTGCTTTAAAATATGCATGACATTTAATCATGTGGGTATGGGATTTTATTGCATGGCTAATTTAGGTATTTCCAGAATATATACTCCATTAGCTAGCATTACTTGTTCTTAAATATTATTGCTTTGTACCTAATCTTCCAGAATTATCTCTGTTTGAAGAGTGCAATTTTGTTCAAATTTATTCAGTCTGACTTTCCTGTTCTTTTGCTCTTTACTTTTCTTATCAGTTTCTTTTCCATCAGAAAGTTTACTGTTACTGTGTTTTCTTCCTTGACAGCAGTGAAAATGTATTTACTGCTCTGGAACCCAGGGAAACCACCCACTGATGAAGATTTCACACAGGTCACTGTTGTGGAGATAGCTGCCAGTTCTCAAAACTTTTTCACATAATGATTAATGTATTTTTACTTTACAAGCTTTTTTTAAAAAAAAGTAAAATATCCTCTATGAAGTTTTATCAATGGCTTAAAAAGTCTTACTGTATCTTTGTTTGCGTGAGCTGCTTTTAATGGTTTTGAAAAAGACAGTATTATGGAAAGCCTTCTAAAAATAAAATTACTAGAGATGAGACAGAAAGGGAGGAGTGAGTCAGAATAAGAGGTAGCAGTAAAAATAGGCTGGATCTCAAAAAAACCCCCAAACTATTTCTGACAGCTAAATTGATATCTTTTACAGCCATCTAGAGAGGAAAGGGTAAAATAACGTCCAGGAAGAAAACAAAGACACAGGGTCAATATATCATGGTATATTTCAGGCAGTTTACAGAGTAGTATGGAAAAAAAAGATGCCTAAAAAAAAGAAGCATTTTTTAACATATGATGGCTATCCTCTGGAAAATGCGTTCAAATTTTCTTCTACAGAAACTAAAGTGCAGAAAGAATCTGCAAGGCTCTGTCTTTTGTCATGTTGTGGGGCCAGTATCTCTATGGGACAAATACTGAAGAACTAAAAATCACCCTAATCCTAGTGGTAAGATGTTTATTTCTACAAGGTAGAGGAAGAGCAGACAAGTGCATATGGGAAAGCAAGAACAAGTGAAATCATAGAATACAAAGAAATCATGTTTCTTCAAATGCTTTTAACAAAGTCTTCAAAAACTAATATTTTTTGTCACTGGTTTTTAATAGAATGCATTGCAGCATTTTCCAGGGGACTTTGGCTTTGATTATACGAAAAGCTGAAATGTAACCCAGAGAAGTCTGAAGAGATGTAAAAAGACAACACATGCCAATTTAGATTGGAACATAAAAAGTAATATCAAGATGCAGACTCTTAAAATTTTAAACAATATACTGGTGGGGAAGATTAGTACATAAATTAAAACTAAAAATATAAAAAAGGTATTTCCAAATCACAAATTATTCACACAGTATTATTCATAATAATGAATGCATCATTGCAAGACATTGTATACCAAGTAATTATAGGTTTTTCAAATATAAACACAGTCAACTGCATATGTGATATCTTCCCTATTTTAAATGTCAAGAAAATGGATAGACAAAGAAAAGACAAAGAAGTGACAAATCTGTCTACTAAATATATATATTTTACAGAGTAAGAAAATAGCAAATCTCTCTCCTAAGAAATATGTTCTTCTGTCATGCTGTAGGTCTCCAATTAAGGTGGTATTTCTTTGAGCTGGCAAAAAAAAAAAATTTGAACACCCCTTTGTGTGCATATTGGCGTTCAGGTCCTGGGACAACCAAAGATCAGGAGTATGCAGAAGATGACATGGAATTCATTGTTTCCCCCCTTTCTCTAGTCTCAGCTGGTAGTTCTTGGAGAAACATTTTAAGATCACCCTGATTCACTGTTGAGAAATGTAGCTGAGCTTTTAAATATGAAATACAGCACATATGTTTGTGGATGATAATTAAAGGAATATTAAAAATGTCAATGAAATAGCAATACAATGAAAGAAATGTGAAAGATCAGAAATTAAAGCAACATAATATTTTTCTGGAAAAGAAGACATTGGGACACAATTATTAATTATGGGGCATAATTAATTCTAAACCCTGATATTCAATACAAAAATGGGAAAGAAAAATTTGTAATGAAGAAACATGAAAAACCATCTTCAAGGTCTGTACAAGTGCACATTTGTATCAGAAAAAGGACATAATGCTTTTTCATCTTCTATAAAGGTATAGAATCACAGAATCACAAAATTACTGTGTCTGGGAAAGATCTCTGGAGGTCAATCCCCCTCTCAAGCAAACCCAGCTCTCTCAGCCTGTCTTCATACAAGAGATGTTCTAGCCCCTAAGTCATCCTGGATGGCTCTTCTAACACAGAACTGAATTTCTAACATAAAGCTGAAATTATTTCCTCCAGCCGAATTCTTCTATTTGCCACCTCATTCCAGAATGATACTGACAATTTAGACAGAGTTCAGAGCAGAAAGAAAAGTAATTGCTATCAGTGGAGTAGAAACAATGACTTGACAAAATTCAAAGAAGAAAGGGGAATGTTTAGGGTTATAAATGAAGGTTAATATGAAATAACATATTGAATGAAACAAAGGGTATAAAAAATTAGGCTGAAGAGTACAGAATTTCCTGATAGAGAGAAATCCGTCTCTAAGCTAACTTTCTATGTCAGTCACAGAAACTGATTTGTTAAGTACTATTATTACTGCTCTAAACAAAATATATCAGACCTTTCAGGCATCAGTGGTATAACAGCAGTGCAATGCATGAGGTGATTTAGTGAGTTGCCTCTCTCTGTTTACAGTAACATGTTTGTCAAAATAAAATACTCTTCAGTATTACATGTGATTCATCATGGATAAAGACAGAAAGAGAATGATAAAATAATAATCCAGATTTATGCATTCTACTATAATTTAAACATAAAGTTGCCTTGTAAAAGCTAAGTTACCAGAAGTGGCCAGTGCATTGTCATAAAAAGATCAGGGGACTTTTTCTGTAAGGAAGTGTAGTATTAAAAAAATAAAAATCATCTTCCATAAAATTCACTCTATCTAGTTTCCTACAAATTCCTGTTATTTGTTCTCTAGAAATACACTAATATCTTCAGGCTTCTCCATTTCCAACGTCCTTCTCCATTGTCAATGTCCGTAATTGTTCTCATGTCAGTTTTAATCTTGTCTCCCTCTGGCCTGTTCCTCTGGTGTGCCTTTGTGACACCCGATCCAGCTGATCCATGATCTTACATACTAGGAAGAAGCTCTTCAGAGGGTTCTGAGACACTGAAGGAGGACATCCAGAGAAGCTGGAAGTGCTCAAGGCTGGGTTGGATGGGGCCCTAAGCCACATGATCTAGCGGAATTTTAACAACCCTTCCAAGCTAAACCACTCTATGATCCTATCATATATTCCTTGGGTTCCTATCTTTTCTTCCAATCTTTCCTTCATGTCCTGTACAAAACTAAACCTTGCTCATACCCAGTGTTTCACCTCCCATTATCACACACCCTGACTAGAGATCTATTGAATGGACAAAAAGTATTGTAGAAAATGCAGATATTTTGCAGGTTTGCAAGGGTTGGGCAGCTGGAACAAAGAGATTTCCTTGTTACCTTGCATGCTATCCATGAAAGGCAGCAGAGAATATCACATGGAAACATGCTACTCAATATCCGTCTTTCTTCATTGCTTTTTTTCCTTTGGCAAATACTGTGTGTTTAGTGAGTTTTCTCTGGTATTATCTGCAGGAAAATGAGTCATTTCCATTGCGACTAAAGATAACTGTTTGGCTCACGAAAAATATTTTTCTCATCCTTAAATTTTGTGTTTGTCACACTGCAAACTGTCACATAGGAATTCTACAGGTGTGCTTCTTTCTTTCTTTCTTTCTTTCTTT
>VWYI01035878.1:0-27798 GCA_013399455.1 Anthoscopus minutus
AAACTGAAAGCCAAAGACTTCAGACTCTTTCTTAAACAGCCGAGTTGGAGAACAGAGACTTTTTACACATCTCGGCGTCATCTTGACCACAGGAAACCCCGAGAATTGAAAAATAAAATCAAATCTCACAAAATTAAAACTGAGATAGCTGTGGGTACAGAGTGTTTGCTGTTTGCTTCAGAAGTACCCCCTAGCATCATTTTGCACTGAATTCATTCACAAACCCTTGACGTCACTCAGCTGAGCTTTAAGGTTAGAAGGCCAAAGAAAACTTCTTGCAAAATAAAAATTGATTAGTAATAATTTTGTATATATATCTGGAGGATGTGCAATAGTAACTCAGTTCTTTGAAGCTTGTAAGTGATTTCTGGATGGTCGTTGAGCAGCAGATGGATTTGGCTGCTATTGTTGAAATAATCAGACCTGGCTTTTTTTTGACAAGCACCATTTAACAATGTGAGTGATGGTCTTGTGCCTTTATTTCAGCAGTGAAACCTACACTTATGCTACCTTGAGACCAGTGTAAGCTTTTGGGATACTTTTAAATCTTTATTGATGATTTACCCCTTGTCTTGCGCTTATTATTGAATCAAATTTATAGACTGTTAAAAAGCAAGTGTATCAACCATGGCAGATGCATAGAAGAGCCCCATAGTGGCATTGAGGACCCAAGTTTATGTTTCTTGGCTCAGTCAAAGAGTATCAAAGTTGATATTATCAGCAGTCTTCCTGTGGTGTAATGCCTTTTTTCCTCTAATCGCATCCCAGTACTGTGTTCCTTTTTGTCACATGTGGACAAGCCAGAGTAACTGTACAATGCAGGTAGAAACATCTTTTCAGTGGTTGCTGTGAGGAGTGGAAGATGTTTTTTGCATGAAGGCTTTTGTCCACATTTCACTCGGGTAGTCTTTTGGTTTTTCTGCTGGTCTTCATGAACATAAAACAGAGAGCAATTTAAGGGCTTCATAATTATTTGTGTGCATTGTTTGAAGTGCAGTTCAAATTCACCTTCCTATCTTACTTTAACTATGTGATTCAAAGGGAGGAGGGATTGATAAAGGCAGACTGCAGTTTTCCTATCATAGCACGTCTGTGTGACTGTGAATTTTGAGGTCAAAAATATGTGAGGATCAGTATGCAATTGTGATTCTGTGATAATAGCTGACAGGTTTGCCAGTTTAATTTGGTTCAGTAAGGCTGATGTAGTGATCAGTTTGTCTTGAAATTAGTGGTAGGAGCAGAAGACTGGGGAAAAACACACCAGGTTTTGGGTCTCTGGAAGAGGCGGTGTTCTACAGTCTTGGCAGATGAGTAAATCCTCAGAATGTGTTGGCCACAGACTAGCTGCAGCAGAGCTGGCTAGTTTATCTCAGCAAGAAAGAAGTGGGATAAATTGTTCTTTCTGGAGCTTCCTGTTGATCTGACTAGGAAGCAGAATTAGCTTGTTCAGAAGGCTGGATACCTTTAATTTGTTGGAGGAGCTGAATACTTTTAGCCTTTGTGGCACCACAGAGACAACCTTGCAGTCTCTATCAGCAAGGCAGGGAAAGTAAAGGGCCAGTTTGTTCATCTGAAAGGATTGTCTGATGAATGTACTGTAAACTTCAGCTAAAGCTAAAACAAAGCATGAACAATAGAACCAGTGATTTTACTGAGTTCAGCTTTCTTTCTGTACTATGATTAGGTTAATGTCAGTTGTGCAGAACTGCATCATGGCTGGAATCTGTTGAGAATTTGGAGAGGAACAAAGTGCAGATGCTGGTCCAAACTTTCTTTCATCTCCTTGTATTGGGGAGGGCATTGATACTGGCCTGGGTTTGTGCTTCTTGGTTTCCTCTGTGTGTTTACAATCTTTGAATTTTTTTGATTTCTTTAAGAGCGAAATTTTCCAAAGTCATTCGTAGGCTTCTAATAAATTGCATCTCTTTTTCTGTCTTGACTTTTTGGTGTTTTTTGTGTATCTGAAAAAAGGTGAATTTCATCTGATCTGAAGTGTTGTTATACAGGACAGTGTTGGATAGCTTAACTGGTTGTGCAGTCAGGAGATGTTTATATGCAGGCCTGTGGAAATACAATATTTCTGGTTCTTCTCCTACTTATGTTGCAGGAAACTAGGAACAGTAGCAGTGAAACCAATGGTATATTTTGAAATAAATAAGAACTAGACTGATTTTTTTTTTCTTTTGCCATTTGGCTAGTGACAGCTTAGATCTCATCTGGTCTGAATTGGCACAGCTTCATTGATGTTGGAGGAGCTTTTATACTAATTCACACCAGCTGAGCTTGTTATGCAGTCCAGTCTGTGCAAATGTGGGGTGGTGTTTTTTCTCCTTTTTACCTCTCCTTCTGCTTTTCATCTTATACTCTTGTGCTTGGGGATCTTTTGTTCCGCCCTTCATGCTTGTTCCAGCTCTGGCCAATTGCACATAAGCTGTGAGCCTGTTTCAGAGTATTGCTTCTTTACATGAATCCATGAGCTTATTAATTTTGATTCTAGGTAGCATAGAGATGTAGAGGATTTATTTTAAATCCAAAATTAGAATTTACATGTTTCTATAGGTTTTTTTTTACCTATGGAAAAAAAATACTAGCTTTAACATACATTTCTGCTTAGGCAAGCTCTATTTATTTAATTTGATTTTTGACAAGTCAAAATGAATACGTACCAAAATCTGCTGCTAGTGGTGATTTTTCTTGGTGTTTGGCAGAAGAGCTTATGTTTCTATTGTGAGAACAAAAAGTAGGAAGGGTTTATATTCATCTAAGGATCGCTACGTCTTAGAGCCTATCCCAACTTACCTGACTTGGGGGAATTACATATATTTTGTAGAAAGAAAGCTTATGCTAACATATATGCAAACTTCATGTGATAATTGTCCAAGGACATTTTGATTAATCTGGTTGTATTCTGAAGGCCGATAACATTTTAAATTGTTCAGGAAAGCAGGCAGTCATGATGAAAACTGCAGAGAAGCTAAAAATCTCTTACATTTATCTGCAACTTGTGTTCAATACATCTTAGACATTGACAAGTAAAATGCAAGTGTGATCATTCTGTTGTGTTTGTAATAATTTAATCTTAAGTCATACCTGTGCAACTATAAACATTTTATAGGATCTTGTGGTTTGCATTCTTCGAGGTCTGCATATTTTAAAGGTATGTTAATGAAAAAGAGATGAGGAAGGCTGTCAAGTTCTGTGTTCCAGCTGAGGAGTGCTTGATCTCATTGCACTGCCTCATGGCCAGTAACATTTGTATAAGAGAAAAACAAGGGGAAAACCTACAGTAATGTGGCAACGAAATAGTCTGTATCTTTCTTTCTAGCCAGGAACGCTTCACAGTTTGCTGATAAGACAAAACCTGATGATGCTTATTGTCCCACACAAACAGTTTACTGCACACTTGAAGTCATAAATTTTGTTAAATGTAGCTTTTCAATATATGTCTAATCTGGAGATTAGTAAGAAACTTTATAGTCTCTTCTGATAAAATGGAATGTTTAAGAATTTTAAATGCACATCCTGGATTCTTGTTTGTTTTCAGTTTGTAAAAAGAGTATTAGTAGATTATTGATTAGATGAAGTAATTTAAAATTGTATAATTAAGATTCTGTTAACGCAGCATCACCTTGTGAAATTTAATACATTTGGAAGTTCAAAAACTTCAGAAAGCTGGGGCAGAGAACAGAAACTTCTGTTGTGTATTTTTGTGATTCTGACATCAATTCTAGAAATGAATGATTTTGAACTGTGTTGTTCACTTAGTTAATTGGTCACTTGGTTTCTTTGAGCAAATTACAAGTGTACTTCAGATTTCATCATTTAGAAGACAAAGTTAATTGTAGCACTTCCCTAAGGCTTGATGTTTGCTAGAAGACATACAGAACTGTGTTACAAAAATGTGTTCATAAACATCCTCTCTCATCTGTGCCTGGTTCTTGTCCCCCACTCTTCACTGCTCCATCACTGCTGGAAAATTATTATCTTTTATCGTTTAATTCCCTTTGGGTTTGAGATAAACCAGATGGTGAGGTTGCCTTCCAGGGGAGTTTTCTGCTTTGCATTATCAATTTTCCAATCCCTTACTAGTAATGGAGGAGTTGCAGCATGTAATCCCCTTTGGTCTAGATGGTTTTACGTACCTGTGTATTGATTTGGCAATTCCTATTATTTCGTATATTTAATTTCAGTTAAGATTTGTTCTATTTTCATCATGATCTACTTGATTTGAGTGATTTATATGAGAATTATGGTAGGGAGTATTGTATTCGTGGGACAGGTTTCCTCTTTCCAAAATATTAAAGTAAAATCTAAATAATTATTTCTAAAGATCTAAGAAAAGAAGGCAAAAAATACTTTTTAGCATTATTTTCATGAGCTGCATAGATTTTACAGCAGTGTTACCATGTTAGCTGATCGGTGTTTTATGTAATTAGACATATGGTATCTAACTTGTGGGAACCCCTAAAATCTTGTTGACTGTAAAGATCTCACTGCAATATTCTACAATAAAGATGTGTGTGATTCCATGTGTGGGGTTTTTTTTCCATTTAAAAGTAGTGGGTTCTAACTAAGACTAAGAGTTCTTTGGATGTATCATAAATTATTAGACAGTTTGCATTACCTGTATGGAAGGAACTTTTGAGGTCTCACAATCCCCAAAAGCCCAGAAATGGGCACCCAAAATCAGCTCTTTTTAAAGGAGATTTTGCAGCCCTTCTCTCTCTCATCTGTGAAATGGTGCCATAATCCCAAGAGCTGTGTTAAATATTAACTTGTTTGTCCACTTTGCCTTGAAATGATGAAGTGTTCCATAAATAACAAGTGACATTTATAGAAGTTCTGATTTTGGTTTCATGAGGAAGGTGCTGCTTGAAGGATGTTGCCATATAAAAAACCCAACTGATGTGCTTAACCAGTCACTGCAGAAAGAATTGACAGGGGGTTTGCATGTAAATGGCCTCGAAGTGTGTTAGTTTAAAGTGTAATCTGTGGAGAAAGAAAAACACACTGCCATGTTTCGCCTCATTTTTGTATTATTTTTTAAAATTTTTAAAATTTTTTTGTCAATGTTATGATACAGTCTTGCAGGCTTCTTTTCTTTTAAAGCCCACAGGAATCGTGTTATTTCTGTGTATGAAGTTTTCTGTTGAGATGAGTATTTTGGACTTTCTCCTTACTGAAAATTCCTCCTAAGTGAAGACTGAGCATGATTTTCCTATAAAGAATTATGAGCACACACACAAAGCCATCCTCACAGAATCGTGTGTCTGAGGGGACTTCCTGAGCTCTGTGGTCCAACCCCCAGCTCAGCACAAGTCCAGACAGAACAGTTTGCCCTGGGCTTTGTAAGTCATGTTTTAAATTGCTCCCAGCAGAGCCTGCACCCATCTATCACTGCAGTGAAGTGAGCTGTCCCGTCGTGTCTGTAATCCTGGTGACGTCATGGCTCTGGAGCTGCTCTCAGACTTTTAATTCCTCCTGTTTGCTTCCTATGCTGCGTGCATGTGCATCCAATTTTGCTCTCAGGAGAGAGGCAGAGGATTCATAGAGCTGGTCATGCCACGTTTTAAAACAGCTGTGGATTTCCATTGCCTTTAATATTAGCAAGATCCCTTGCCCAGCAGAGGGAAGGGTTTAGAGCCCGTGATGGTAGGGTACAGGGTGAGTATTAGGATTTGAGCTGATTCAGTCTTTATCCACAGCTGTGCTGATGCACCTTATATTTAGAAATGCTGTTATTTAGTGAGTTTCCATGGGTATATGTAGATAAACTGTTTACGTGTTCAAGTGTTTCCTTTACAAGATGTACAAATGTGCATCAGCTGTTGAAAGGTGACTCATCTGTGTTCTTATTTTGTTGCTTTTTCTTTTTCCATTTCCTGAACAAGGGAGAGAGTGAGGAGGGAAGGGAGATCTAAGGCTGCTTTGTGCTGGAAAACTTGATGTTATTTGCTGTAAATATGGTAGTTGTGATAAAAAAATTAGAAAACCTCCATTAAAGTAAAATTAAAAATATAAAATAAAAAAAAAGGACAAAACTTCCTAGCATATTCTTTCTACCTTAAAAATTTTTTTTTAAAAAAAAGATACTCTGTGTTTCTGTAAAGAGATAAAGAAGCTCCAGATGGCTGTTAAAAAAATTAAATGGGGGTGGAGAAAGTCAAGAAGAAACATTTTCTATTGACTTGTTCTTTCTTTTTCGGAAAGGTCACTGAAAATTTACACAGTGACAAAATAACTACCCAATTAGTAGCTGTCCTGTAAAACTAAATGTTAATTTATTTCAGATTTTCCTCTGTTGACAAGTGGGACTGATATTCAGGATGGACTTCTCTACATGAGTGCAGGGCAAAAATTACCAGACCGGTTATGAGTTTCTATAGCAATTGCTATCAGTTTTCAAATTGTAAAGAAAAAAGATATAATTAAATACTATCTGTATGTTTATTTTGTAGAAAGAATAATCTTTTAATTGTATTTCTGATAGTGATAAAAGGCAGAATTTGGTAATGCAAATTAATCTTAAAAGCACAGCATCCCCTTTATCTAGAGCTTAAAAAAAGATTCCAGTAGAAAATATTATTTCATTAATTGTTATTATGTAGGAATTACAGATTTAGGGGGTCTAGCATTTCCTTTATCATTCATTTCTTTAAGTGTCAGTGGTGCACTGCCTTTACAAAATTAACTTCAGTGCATAACAAGAGATTAATTACCAACTGTGAAAAAAGAATATGATCTAGAGAACTGGTGACTTTTTTAGAGAAAGGAAACTCTTTATTAAGGGCACTTAAATTGCAGTTCTTCAAAAGAGCAAGAGAAATTATTCTTCTTATATTCCAGAAAGAAAAGCAGATAAATAGCCTTCTCTGATAATTCATTTAAATATTTTAGCAGTGAATTAAAATACCATCTAATCAAAGCAATATCCTTTCATTTATGTTCTATGCTTATCAGAATGTTCCCATTCATATAGTTCACAAGGAAGACACAGAACTCACTGAGTGAAGGTCAGCTCTTTCCCATTGCCTTGCTGTGGTAGTGACACAGACAGAAAGCACACTTGGATACATGCATCCCTCCCTGTCGAGACAGTGGTCTGTCCTCCGTGCCCCTGCTCTGTGCATGCAGTGAGGTGATGTTTGGTGAGGCAGGAACTGTGCTGAGGTATGCATGTTTGGATTTTTTTCTGTTGACTTCAGTGGGCTTCAGATTACATACTGCTGTAGTTTTGAGTCAGCTTCTAGTCAAATCTAATTATATCTGTAGCCCACCTTATTTGCAGGTTTGTGTGCTCATTGATGGTGACTGTTGTTTTGAGGGAGGCAAAAAGGCATACAAGAAGTGTGTGTCTGTGTTCAGTATTGTCTTTTTGAGAGTCTGGGCCTCTGGGTAAAGCAGAACACTGCTGGGGTGGAGAGTTCATCCCCAGGAGTTTGTTTAGCCCTGCATTGTGGGCTCTCTGGTCCATGTCTTGTTGAACCCATCCAGCGTTCACCATGGGGTGCATGTGGCTGAGTAAGGCTCTCCGCTGTTCAGTCCAGAGCTGTAGGCATCCATTGGCGCTTTCCCAGGACATAGGAGACTTGCTCCCTTGAAACTTTTGTGCTGTGTCCCAATGAGACAGAGAGAGCAGCCTTCATCATCCTACAGCATCCTGGGTGGAACAGGGCAAGGGGAGGTTAGAAGTGTTTAGAAGGCAAGGGACATTGCTAAGTTTGCTTCTTCTCTTATGAGGGACCATTATCTGATTCAGTTTCCAGGATAATCGTTCCTCTGTGGATGAATTTGAACTGCTTTGTTGGAAGATACTGCTAGTACAAGCGTCTGCCTCACTAAGGCTGTAGCTGGAAAGCATGAAATGGGCACCTTTAATGACAGCAGGAAAGAGCAGTCTGTGCCCTTGAATGCTGCTCTACCATCTCTTCCTTCCTGAGGAAAAAAGTTCCTGGTTGAGCGTAGAAACATCTTTGAACTTTAATTTTTCGCATGTGGCCACTCGTTGTGTGCTTTTTGTTGTCCCAGTGCCTGACTTGAGACCATGGGGTCTCATTTGCAGAAGTATCAAGTGCTCACAGCAGCAGCTGTAGTAATAGGGAGCTGTACTTTGAACACATTAAGCCCCATGACATCCTTGGTGCTCAGAAACATTGGCCCCTAGGTATGTCAGATTAGGAGCAAAATTAAAAGATGCTTTTGATTGTAAAGTTCCAAAGTGCCCAAGTTCCAGCTTCAGTACAGGATGCACTAAAACTTGCCCAACTTAGAAGGACATGCAGAAGAAGAAAAAAAAAAAAAGAAGTCTAACATTTTGCAAATATTTAAATATTGTGGAACCCAATGCGTCATTGGGAAGCTCATAAAAGAAAGAATGTGTCTTCAAAGCTCAGCTTGAGTATTGCTCAGTGCAAGAAGCACTTGGGGTACATGTTCAGCAATTCAAGGAATGCAAGCAGGGACCACTAACCATTGTCTCTCTCTGTGCTGAACAGAGCAATCTCCCGTGGAAAGATTGATACTTGTTTGTCTTGCTGCAGACAGCACGGTAATGTATTGCTAAGATGAGAGCATTTTAGTGTTCCTCAGGCAACCTTAATTCTACTTTTTCAGAATATCTGAATGTTTCATTGAAACACCAAGTGTTGTTTTAAGGCTCACTTTTGTGGACCATTTTCTGGATGTTTTAAATTGAAAACTGAAAAATGGAAGTATTCTGTTGTATATCATCACATTCTTATGAGTCATCAGTGTAATATAATTACAAATATTGTAGAGTAATTCTGTGTGTGCATACCTCTATTACATATATAAAATTAGACAAAATTGAGAATTTATATTAACATAGTGGGAGAAACGAGTTTTTTTTCAAATAGCTATGAAAGATTAGTGCTTTATGTGGCAATCTTTGTCATCTTTGAATCTTTTCTAACAAAAATCTTTCCTCTTTCTCAAGTAAATAAAGCTGGTCTGTTTTGTGCTGGGTGCCCCTGTGTAATGGTGTAAACTGTTCTCTAGAGTGCTTATACCTAGGCAGAGAGTAGTTGCAGGGTCATCCTGCAACTCATCCCTCACTTGTGTATCTGTTTCCATCATCTTTTACATGCCTTGACAACTGCATGGCCAGAGTAAGCAAGAAGCCTCTGCAGAAAACTGTTAACATGCTTCCACAAATTATTTCAAGGACTTAAAGCAAAACCTTTTCTTCTGTCATTTCCTAAGATTTTCTTAGATAGTTCAGGTGGGACTTTACAATGTTACATTTCTTTCATCTCCAATAGCCGGTAATATTCTATTCTGTGAAGCTCCTTTAACCAACTTTTATTCCAAACTTTAATACAATTTATGGCACTTTCTAAAAAAAAAAAAAATCAGTGCATTTCAGAGCAAAAAAAGTACTGCTGCCAGAACTCCTGAATTTTTTACAAATCAGAAAGTAAATGAAAAAGAGTTACTTTGAACTTTAAGGAACAATTACTTAAACTTTTTTTGTCACCTACTTTATATGGAGATGGTGGCATAATTTTAAAGATAATCACTAACTTAAATGTTCTACTCATAAGCAAGAAAAGAATGGAGGTCTGGATATGGTCCTGTAATATTACTGATTACTAAGATGATTTGAAATAAATTATGTATATTATAATTTTTTTTCTTTTTCAAAGTAGCTATAGACACTTTGTGCAGTTCAGGAAGAGGGAAATAAGGACAGGGGAGTACTTGAAACACAATTTCCATTGCATTTGTGTCATGTGAGTTCCAAAATCATGAAAGAAGTTGCTAGAAATGAGGAAATTAATTGAAAGAAAACTGAGAGAGAAATCTAAAAGAGATTTCACGAAGTGAAAGATTTTTGTTCTTTTCCTTGTTATTATACAGTGATGCTTGTTTCATAGTAAAACTTAGAGCTAAAATGGATACACAGGGTCAAACTAATCCAACCTGATTTGCATGTCTAAAAGTTAAGTGTTTATCTCTACACTTCTTATGATAGAGTGAATAATTTTTTGTGGTATTCTCTTCGCGTTTACAGTAGAACTGAAGGATCTGGTTTAGATCAGATACTTTGCAATGTGTAATGGTTAAGTAGGCACCAGTGTTGCCCAGAATTATGCTGCTTCTCAGGATCTTCCTTCAGATACCTCTGCATCTGCTTGGAAGCCTCCTTAGATCCCAAGAGAATATATTAATAGCCATCAAATTGTAAATGACCAGGTACAACTTCAAAGCACGAACTGAGTAGGGGAAGAACTTTTTCCTTGAGTGAAATCCTTCAGTTTCTGCACCAAAAGTACTCTGGACATGGCAGTGCCATTCCACAGTGCCACTGAGCAGGTGTAGGATTAGGCACAGCTTGAGTCCTTTACCTGGTGATGCATTTCAAAGGGTTGTTGCTTCACAGAAGTCAAGTGCTGCACTACAAGCTAGAGAAACCAATTTGTAAGATAAGGTTTTGCTCCATCTGGGTGTTCCTGGGGACATGAAGATGAGCGAGGAAACAGGAGATTTTAGGACCAGGAGAAGGAGCATGTCATGGCTCACTATGTCTTTTCCTGAACTGAGTCTCAGAATTGAGTCTCCTGAGGTGTCCATCTGTGCTACAGCTATGTACTTTCCCTTTTATGCATGTCTGTGTACAAAATTTACCAGAAGACTAGTTAAGTATCCATAGCTGTGTTACAGGTGCAGATAAAGGTATTTGCAGGTCTTCAGGTTTGATAGATGCCAGCTGGAAACGGAACTGAGAAGCAACATAGAGAGAAATGCAAGAGGGTCTTTTGTGACATTGTCTTCAAATCCCATTTGCGAATGCCTATAATTACGTGTTTAAATCACATCTATGTCTTTAATAGCATGAGACCTATTGACAGAAAATATTTTGTCCAGGAATGTACAATGGTCAATTTTTTTAAGATGGGAGATCAGAGTAGGCATGAGTTGAGAAGCCACTCTTTGAAGAGTCCTTTGTGAGCAAATGAAAGAAGTGTCCTTCAAGCTGTTATAGCACAGAGCTGATGGAGTGGTTCTCTAATAAGAAAGGAAAACTGGGAATAGTGCTTCTGAACAGATTTTTTGATCCTGTGCTCTGTGATAATACATTTAAATACTCCCAGACCTTTTATGTTGTGCTTTCTTAAAAATAAATAAACTATGTGTACCCAGAACCTTGTCAGAGCTGATACAAAACACATGTAGTGTAATTCACTGGAGTTCATTGAAGTTGGACTATAAATGCTGTACTTCAGTATGAAATCTTGTTTAACCATCAGAATANTACTTCAGTATGAAATCTTGTTTTACCATCAGAATACTGAAGAACTATTGACAGATTTTGAAATTCAATGTTTTACATTTACTATGTGTCGTACCTAAATCATTCTAGAAAGGAAGGACTATTACCCCAACTCCAGTTATAAGGCAAGTGATGCCTAAGTGATCATAAGGCTTTTCATTACTTTCTTCCCAAGAATGAATTTGTGGCAGAGGAGCTAAATTGTAAATCTTATCTATTATTTCTATATATTGTAAAGCCAAGGAACCCCCAGTCATAAGCTCGAGACTTCTTTATGGTACATGCTGTAGAAAAACAAAATGTGGTATCAGTCTCTGCCTGTGGAAGTTGAATTTATTGTGCAGTGTCAAACTTTTGGAGTAATCATGAGAGTGTGCTGCTGTCAGCTGAACATATTTTTGAACCTTTTTATATACATACAGGTGTTCTGGCTGTTCTGATTCTTGAACAGGAATATCAAACATGCTGAACAGTGTCCTGTGCTATGACAGATAAACTGCTACCTCTGTATCTTTTGAGGATGTCTTAATATCATGAAGATTGTCCCACACTGTGATGATCTTTGTGTTCTTGTTCCTTGCTCTATTTGTTGTTCTGGAAGAAAAGGCCGTTTTGTAAGACACTAAGCAGTCAACTTTGGTGAAATTTTACCAAGAAAGTTGCATATGGGGACAATGAATATATGTGAAGGGAATTTGTCCAGCTGTACTTACAAGCTGAAAAAATGAGAATCATAATTGAATTTCTGAACTGTGTTGTAGGCTTGGTCTTTCTCTCAAGTGGGAGCTCCTCATGTGTTTCTTTATAGCATTTATTTTTTCAAATCTCCATGGCCCCAATGTCTAGGGAGATTTAACAGTATTAGAAGATATTAAAAGGCCCCTACTCTCAAAATGCAGTTTTTCCTGAATCAACGAAATATAAAGAAAAGAATTAGAGTTTGCTTTTACATACAACAAAAAGAGCAGTACTGTAGCCTGCAGGCAGAGCTGGGAGAAAAACACCGAATGAGTCAATTAATTTTTTTCTCTGTGACATAAATTAGGACAGCAAATTGCACTGTCATCCATAGAAAATGTTCAGCCTTGAGACAGGGGTAAGGAAAAAACCTCAAAAACTAAGCAAGCCATTTGTTCAGCTATGCAGGCTGAAATACAGAGGAAAAGAAAACCATATACCATTAAAGTACTTACAATTAATGACTAATGCCTTGTATTGCCCTTAGGAGTTAAGTGAATACTTTATCGTATCTAATTGTAAAGGTAGAATGCTATTGCAGTGTATGGTTATGAACTCTGAAAAAATGTTCTAGGGTTTAAGTAACTTTCTTTTTAATGTTGGATTTGTCATTGATTTTGTTTGGAATGCTTAGGACGGCTTGCAGGAATCAGAGAGATGGATTTGGGCAAAAGTAGGAAGATGGAAAGGAGCAAGGAAGGAGGACTGAGAAATTAATAACTTCAGAAGCAGAAAGATAAAAAAAATTGAAATTAAAAATAACAGTTGGAGGTGGGGAAAAATAGGGAAAGCTCTTCCTTGTTTTTGTTCACTCTTTCCTCTTGCTAATCTAGTTTTTCTGTCCTCTTCTGCTCTGGTCATCCATTTTTCCCTATCAGAAATGTTTTCTTCCCAGCTATTTGACCAGTTGAAATAGTGGTAAAATAGTAGAATGAATGTTAATGAAATTTTAGAAGAAAGTAGAATCTGGTTGATGGCTTCCCTGGGTAGATTTTTTAAGCAGGCTGTTCTTTTAGTTTATACATAGTTCTTTTGGTTATAGAACAAAAATAAGCATACTTATTAAAACTTATTCAAAGCCTTTAAAGTTCTTTTGCTTAGTTTTTAAATGCAGTGAACAGAACAGATCAGTCTGACCCAGGAGACATAGCTGTGGTCTCAAAGTGACTATTATTATTAGAAAATTATTCCACATATGAGATTTAGAAAGATAAGTTCTCTTTCCATAGAATGGTTATAATTGAATGTTTACGTCTTTTCTTGAGGTCTTGAGTGGCTTTCTTAGCATGCATAGTCAGAATGCCAAGTCCTCGTTTTAGGATGTAATTTAAACTGAGCTGCACACAGGAGCCTGAATGCATCAATTTAACTGAGTTACAAGAGAATGCTATGATGGTTTTGATTTTTGCTTCCAGTAGAGAGGACTTCAGAGAAAACTTTGGTAAGCTTTTTGACCTCAGTTGCTTAACATCCCAGCCATATGATCTTGTAGTTTCAAAAGCTCTTCTCTATTAGACTGATGCCTTAGTATTACCTTTTTCCATGTGAAACTTCTGACTCTCAATATATGGGAGTTTTATCTGAAATAATTTATGGAAATAATAAGTAAATAATTTAAAACGGCTTATTTTTAACACAAGTAAACATGTTTGCCTCATTGCTGTGGCAGTTATATAGACTATGCATTCCTAGTCTCTAGAAATAAGTAAATATTTATTTTGCAGAACCTTTTTTTCAAAGCCTGATTCATCAGCTGTCTATTAATCACACAGAATTCAAAACTGGGCCTCAGCATTTGTTTCCAGAATTTGTAGTGTTTTGTGTCAAGTTGCATGTTTATTATGTCTATGACTTACTTTCTATACAGTTTAAAGTTGATTTGTTTTGTAAAACATGATGTGTAGTCTGCATGCCCTTGAGAATCTGTTCACCCTTTTCCCCACCATTTTAGTTTTAGAACTGGCTCCATTAACAGTCATAGTTTGAACTGAAAGAAGGAGATCAAATTCAGGTCTTTGCTTCTGGAACTCATCCCAGATTTCAGCTACTCATACTTTGGGTGTATTAATTTTTGTGCATTTTGTGCAGAACACCTTGTATGCAGGCTGTTGGGCATTCATGATTTTGCCTCGATCCTAGATCAAAATTTAATTTCTTTCACTTCTCAGTAACTGCTGAGTATGACAATGTGAAGACCCAATTTAGAGTCTATTGAAAGAAAGATTTCTTTATTGGCAGTTTTAAGAAGTAGCAAAAATTATTAAATAAAAGGCGATATCGATATAAAAATAAGTATTAATGGAATGTAAACCAAAAAAAGCTTTGTCAACCTGTTACTAGTACTATGCTGTAAATTATGTCTTAAAATTGTACAGAGCAGTAAATTATGTCTTAAAATTGTCTTGCCTCACAGTCCTTGAGAGGGTGAGTGTTCTTGTCTGTTTTTTCTAGGGATTCAGGGCAATACAATCCATTAATTCTGGCAGGTCATTATTTTTGCCTTAGTGAATAATTTCCCAATTATTCCCATCCTAACCGAGCAAATTTAACTTTTGTTTAGCATTGCTTTTTGGAGAATGACTTGCTTGGTCTACATTACATGTAAACTGATTCACCTGGGCTCAAAGCTGAAGTCCAGGACAAATAGATACACCTTATCAAGGAAGACTCTCTGTAAGACAGAGATGCAACCTGCATCAGATACAACCTTCTGACATCAGATTTGTGCTGTCCTAGCCTCCATTGTGGGAAGCCACTCAAACTGTTTTATCCTTTCCTTCTCCATCTTTGGCTACCTGACAAGCAAAGCTTCCAGCAGTTTTCTTCTGGTGGGGAGTCAAATTTTTCATGTGAGGCAGCAGGAACCTGGCAGTGTAAAAACCTTTGATGGCCAGCTGGGGAAGGCTCGTATGTCAGGAAAGCTTTATCTGTTGGGCTATGTTATTTCAAGCAGTGATGCTATGATTGCCCCACCAGGTCCCTGGAATCTCCTGCTTTGTACAGGTCTCCTCATCAGAACCTCAACTTGCTTTTTGCCACATTTAATGTTCTGTGTTCACTCTTCCTGTCTTACTGACTCACATTCCCTTGGCTGCTTTGCATACTTGCCAAAATCTGGTGCATTTAAATGTATATTTGTGTTGGAAAAGCTATGCGTTGCTGCCTAACTCAACAGGATGATTACACTCACTCATTTCATTTCCAAGTCACCTGATCATTTCCAGTCAGAAATATGTTTAGAAGCATGCATCAATTTGAGTCCCCCAGGGTAGTTGTTCAATTGACTTAAGTCAATGCTACATTGACTTGGAGCTTTACAAATAGATAGTTAGAGAAGAGGTCAGAGACAAAATAACTGAAGATTCAGAGTGCAGAGATTTGCTAGTACTGATTTGAGGAGGAATTTTAATAATCTGAATTTTCCTTTTTCTTTCAATTATTTTGTCTGAGTAGAGGTAATTCCTCACTGATACAGCTTTCACTAGGGACATTAGTAAAGTTTGTGGTTTTAAGGCTGATAATTGTATAAGGATCATCCAAAAGACAGGTTCGGATCGGTGAATAGGTGTTTAATCATAGCTCAGATGACAATGCTCTGAGCTGTTAGGCAGATAGCAGAATTTCTGTGTCTGCTATGAAGTGAAAAAAACCTGTGATGTGTCCCACACCTAAAAAACCCCCAACAAAACAAGCAAGAAAACTAGAACAGAAAATAAGTTGCTGATTTAAAATCAAGACATTCATTGCAGAGTTCAAGTTCATAGCAAGTCAACAAGGAAAAAAAAGTTACAGTGAAAAAAAATTCTCCTATAAAAATATTTAAAAAACCCAAGTCTTAAATGCAAAGCTCTGCTAATCAGAATATACACCTGTTCTTATCTTCTGTCTTGTCTTTTTCCCCCTGTCGCATCTACCAGTAATCATCACTAATATGGGGAAGGAGGATCATCACCTCCATCATGTATTTATTGAGCATCTGTGAATTAATAATGCTAATGCTTAATCTGACATCTTTAGGTTTCAGGTTTAATGCCTCTGTTGAGATTAAGCAGTGACCGTTCAGAGCCCTCATGGATACTGCTCCTGGTGCTTTACCTCTGAGGAGGGGGTTGGTCTACAGAAATACCCATATATATGTGAAAATCTAGTACTTTTGAAATGAATAGCAGTTCTGTCACTGAGGCAAGCATTGCTGATCTAGGAAAGACAAGCTGGAAGTCTGAAGAAGCAACCACCATTGCAGTGAATTACCTTCCCTTCTTCACAGCCATACAAATGTAATTCCTGTTACATACTGGTGTATAGAGAGAAATAGTACTTTCAGTGTGGAAGAGAAACAGTTTATGATTTATGCTTGAAGTCAAAGCTCAAAATCCCACCCAAGTAGAAAATTTAAATATGTTCTTTGTAGTCACTCTGCTGTCTCTAAAAATCAACAGAAGCAAGTTGTGCAGTTCTTCATGTAATGCAGCATGGATTGTAGGTTTCCAGAGCCAGATTAGCTCATAGTCTGCTGGTTGCTCTAAGCACTGTTTTGAGAAGCTCTGCCATGAGCTATCTTTAGAGTTCACACCCAGTCCTCTATTTCCTAGGACTTCCACAGTTCAGTTGATGAGCTCTCTGCTTTCAAATGTCAAAAACTGCAAAATCTTGCCTTTGAGCACATATGAAGGGACAGACAGAATATCCTGACTTGTCTGTAAAGTATTCTTACAAGTTAATGTAACTCCAGTCACACTGCGATACTGCTGATGCAGCAGGTGAGACAGAGAGGTTCTGCTGAGGACCTGTTATTCCAGAAAAATAGGCAGGTTCAAGTGAATTAATGGAGTTAAAGTCATGACTGTCTCTTCTCCCAAGCTTGGTATGCTTCCCTCTATTTGAACAGAACTCAGGCCTGTTTAGTCTCAGCACTGATAACTCAGGATGTCTGTCATCAGTACCCAAATAATGGGAGCTATTTCCTTTCTGATATCAGACAAGGCCAGAAAGAAGACATGTGCTTCCAGTCTCCAGCATGAAGATGGGGAACCTGCTGAGTTCAAAGTTCCCAAAAAATTAGTTTAAATTGATACTGGTAGGGCTGCTGTGGCCCTGGTGCATGGATGTGAGCTGTGCAGTGATGTTGTGTGACTCAGAAGCACACCTCAAATGCTGATGGCATGGAGTCAAGTCTGTCACACATGCACACATCCTTTCAGCCTGTGTATTTGTTTAGGCATTTGTTTAAGTTTTTAAAAGCTCTGAGCCTTTGCCAGGGCTTCTGGGCTCTCATCTTATTTCCAAATCAGTAGGATGGTGGCTAAACATAGACTTAGTTTCTTGTGTTGAAAAGAAACTGAATGAATCACTGTTCCTTCCCGGTAAATGAAGGAAGGTATGAATATTTACGTTCCTGACAGAAATGTTGCATCATTATTATCTGTACAGATTTTCTTTATTAAATATTCTTGTCCTTTTATATTTAGTGCTGCATAAAAGAGACTTGTTTATGTGAGAGCAGTGGCTTTTCCCAGGAGCAGCAGCTCAGGATTTCCCTGGTTGGAGGTGTGATGCTAATGCAGTGGTGCCTCACATCCCATTGCTCCGTTTCTTCCAGAAGCCTCAAAAGAGGAAATTATGGTCTTTTGAAATGTTGGTAATGATGTTAATGCTCTATAGGCTTGACTTGGTCTGTTAGACCAAGGAAAATACTCTTAACAGGGAATTCATGTTTATGTGTCTTATAAAACACAGTGGAGTCAAGTGAGGAAATGCTCATCTCTAAGCATAGTAAAAGGGTAGTGATGTATAGCATTATGCAGCATTTCTCTAGCCTGTCTGAAACTTTGGACCCAAATTGTCAAGGCTGCGGCTTTGTTTTATTGCCATTTTTGCTTTCTGGATTCAGTGATATGCTCTGTCTTGCTGCAGTTTTTGATTTAAGTAGGATTTTTCCTGTAGCCTTTAGATCATTAATTTGGAAGTTATTTGTAAGATTTTCTGGTTTGCCATTTTACCTTTTTCTTCATTTCCTCTTAATAAATAGGTGAGCATTTTATCAGTAATTTTGCGTATTGTGAACTTAAGCTCTTGAATTTTTATCTTGTTTATGTATTGCAGCTGGTGCTCAGGATAAAATTGGTTGGGCATTTGGCTTGGGTTTGGAGAGGCTGGCCATGATCCTGTACGATATCCCTGACATACGGCTGTTCTGGAGTGAAGATGAACGCTTCTTGAAACAATTTATTGGGCCTCACATTTGGCAAAAAATAAAGTTCCAGGTAAAAAAACCCATATATACGAGAATAATTTACTGTGATATGTGTGCATCCCTAGTGAATATCACATAATTAAAATTCTGTGTCATTAAAAGATTAGGTTTTAAAGCAACGGCTTTACAGCTATCATGAATCTCTTATGTGCTGCAGTCAAATCCAGCTTTTGATAATAATATTTTTTTCAACCAGATAATGTTGTAAGTTCCTGCTGATACCCAGTCAACATCTCTCTTCTGTATAATGCTTAAGCACCTACTTAGCTTTTAAATATATCCAGAATATGGATTGGTTTAGGCCTGTGGCTTGGTTATGTCCTTGAGTTGTGTCCATGATTCTATTTCATTATAAATATATGTTTGATGCAAAGAATTCAAAGATCATAACACATTCTCAATTTTTCCCATTGTTTTCACTCTACAATCACTGATGTCAATGTGAGTTGCAGTGTTAACCTTTGGCAAATTCTTTGTGGATGTGCCCTGCCATCTTCGATGTCAGCTCTTTCCTCTTGGCTGTTGCAGGGAAGAATACAGGCCCAGCTTGTATTTGTTTTGTAACCTCTGCTGAGATGATTTTTGTAGTCAACAATCTTTTGTAACTTCCTGTGGTGATTTCTGTAGTTAGCAACATCATCTTGCTTTTTGTACTCACAAAGCAATCAGGCATGACCAGATTGAGTGGAAATGGTTCCATAATACTTCCATAATGCTTTTCAGCAGGAGCATGGGGAGGTTGAAGTCAGGTGGTATCAGCTGGTCTTTGGTGGAATTGAGCTGACACAGATGCTTGATGAAGTCTGGAGCACTAAAGCAGTAAAACATTTTTTGCAGCTGTCCTTGACCATTTTGTTTGGTTTCTTTGTGTACAACTTGATTATGTTTTTCTAAGAATTGTAATTATTAAAGGGGAAATCAACAGCTATAGATGATATTTGAGTAGTCTTCATATCAGTAGCAACATCCATCCATTTTTAATTAATGGAAATTCTTGCATTTATTGTTTGGTAGCATCAAAACATTGTTTGAGGTAAGTTTAGGGGAATAGTTTTGGCTTTTTTGGTTTGGGTAGGGGTTTGGGGATTTTTTGGTTGATTGGTCTTGTTTGTTTGGTGATAACTGCATTCAGCTTGCAGTTAGTTATCTTACTGAAAGACAGGCTTTTGCCACTGTTCCTGAAGGTGTGTCTGCTTGTAGGTTTCCTTGATCTACTAGTGAGTGTTTCTTGTTCTTTTCAATAAAAAATGCTCAAGTCTCCTTTTCAGCCCCTATCTGATTGGTTTTGCTCCTGAGTTTGTGGCTTGGATTATAGATTGAAATCTGATGGAGCAAACATGAGATTTCTTGATTTCTTTAAAATTGTGGATCCAAGATTCAAACTGATATGGGCGGTAGATTGGGCTTTTGAGGAAAAGCCCAGATTGTTGGAATGCTGTGTTCTGATGTTGAAAGTGAGTCAAGGAAAGGGCTGGGTGTCTGGCTTCTCTAAGTTTCATGCAGTTTTCGTATTCAGTTTTAGTTAAGTCAGATGTAGTGACACAGTCTTAAGATGTCAACGGCAGAGGATATGGTGGATAAGCACAGAGGAAAGAACACAGTTTATAAGAAGCTAAGAGTGATTTTTGGTACTGTTTGGTAACCTTACTTTTGATTCTTTCTCTCCTAAAGAAAGGGTATGGCCAATGTTTTAGAAACAGACTTTTTCTCTGGTGTCAAGAACTGATTTTTAATTATTATTTCTCTTCTATTTTTATTAGTTTGTTTTTCCTTTTCTTTCCATTTCCCCCCCTTTCCCTTTTAATACATACATACACACACACACACCTACTTGACTTGTAGATGAAACTTGATGTTTGGTAATTCTCCCCAGCTCTTAGTTTACGTTTTTAATTCTGTATCTGAATATAAGATAATAGAGGCAAGCTTGGGTTTTTGTTTGAAAGCAAGTCTATATCCAGCTTTCCTCTGATATCTTACACTGAGTTTTTTCAAGCTCTGTGCTGTACATAGTTCTAGTACACACTGGCATTGCTTTTTAAAGGGTTAATGACCCTTCAAATGAAAATACTATGAGATACTCTTTGGTGCTACCATAAGATCTCCATTTTTTTCTTGTGTTCTATGTTATTTTTCAGCTATACTATAAAACCAAGTTAGCAGACCTTCTGCTCCTGTCTACTTGTTAAAGAGTCATAATTAATGAATCACATGGTTTATTCATATGATATTTGAAAGAAAACTTTTAGCCTGTCTTCCAGCATTGATATTTTAAGAATTCTCAGTGGATATTTTAAAAGTGTCAAATTTTCTGCATGCAAGGCCATGCAGTACTTTTCAGCCTGACTGAACTGAACAAAGACTGACGAAGTGTTTTGAGAATCTTTCATGACACAAATTGAATCCTGAGGCTCAGAAGGTCCAGGTCCATCCTTTATGTGCTTAACTGAGACAGACCTCTCAACCTTGGGTACTCCCCCAAATCCTTTCTTAAAATCTGAATATGATCCACAAACATAAATATTTTTCTTTCTCTTCATTAAAATGTTTTTCAAATACATAAAGTCCACACTGCACAGCAGTAACCTTTGGCTGGACTAAATATACTCTTTCTCAAAAACTGCTTTTAGAGCAGTTTAGTTGGAGCATTTTCTTGGGACTTAGAGTATATGTCTTATGCCTTTTAACAGCCTGAATGTGTCAGACTTTTCCCTGTGTCATCAGTTGCTCAGTACATATGTGCAGGCTTCAATAGGTCAAAAAACTGCTGGGAAAAGCTGACAGTGCTTGTACCACTGTGGCCATTCAGCACAGCAGTGTTAGAGTGCTTCTCCCCACAGGTCAGATTATAGCCTGGATTTGGATTAGCAAATCACTCCAGCTAAAATTTGACACAAGTCACAGCAGTGTGGGGATCAGGTTCTGGGATCTTGCTTTCAATTGTTTGTGTAGGGCTTCTGCTCAGGCTGTGAAATGAAAGGCTGAGGATGGACAGGGCAGGAAGGATCCAGAACATGCAAGGCACAATGTAATAAAAGAAATGGCTTGATTCCGATCTCGTCCCCTGTGTTTTATCTCTGTTTGTCAGGGCACTGAGCACAGTTCCATGTAATCACCTTCTGGTTTATGCTGAGCCTTCATTCTTAAAAAACAAAAAAAAGTCCATGGGCTGACAACTCTCCAGGAAAGGTAAAAAATGAAATTACATTTAGAGGGGGAAGATAGTCACTGTTCAGATGTAGTATGGTGTGCCCAGAGGTGTTGATTGAGAAAAAAGATCTCTGGTAGCAGGACAGATCCTGGAGCCTCCATCATTTTGCTGCCAAGGCAAGCAAGTGGCAAATGAGTGACTCTTGATATGTTCTCTCTTCACAAAGTCACTTTCATTTGATTTGGCTGGTGTCTCTGGCTGCTGCTGTTTTTTATTTTGATTGCTGAGGAGCCTTGTGGCCTGCACTGAGGTCAAGCAGAAGCGTGATTATGGCTGTTCTGGCGCTGGTACAGAAGGAATCTGGACCAGATTTCCAGCAAAACTGCTGACTCCCTCTGTGAGATTATGGGAATTACTGTCTTCTTGATTTCCTTATTTTTGCACTATCTGAAATATTCTGCAATATCTGCAATAAGCCTAGCACCACCTATTTTTTATTACCCCCTTCCATCATCTCCAGGGGCTGCTCCTTCCTAGTGTCTGCTGGCACATGCAGTCCCTCAAAATTACATTTTTTCATAATTACCTGGTAGCTTTAAAACTCAAAATCATAGACTTTCTAACCAGGATCATTTTAATGGCTCCAGAAGAGACAAAGCTCCTAGAATAGCTCTACTGCAGGGAGACCTGAGGGGATAGTAGCCTTTTTCAATGGGATAAGGAGACCTGACAAACAACTTGAATTAACACTGTTCACCTCTTGCACAGCTGTAGCCAGACTGTCGTATGTGGCCCTAATCCAGAACACTCTTCTTTGAAAAGTGAACAGTCAAGGACAGCAGAGATGAGGAAAAGTACATAATCAAGAAGATGTAGTTGTGTGGAAAGAAGCAATTTGTTATACTGGAGAGGAAATCAAAGCAGGCTCCTCTTCCTCCTGTGCAAGATAGCAAAGGCTAGGCCTGCTTGCTCCCATTTGCCTTTTGCTCAGTGTGCCATAGGAATTAAGCTCCTGTTCTCATGACAAAGGATTTAGGCAGTAGCCCACTTTGCACTGTTTGCTGTGTATGTGAGCCCTCTTGTTCACACCATTAGACAGTCCAGCTTTTCTACCTTACTGTGCACTTTTCAGTTTTCAGGGACAGTAATCATCCCTGTGCATTTTTCCTGTACACAAGCCTGATTGTTGCTGGGAGACACATAGCTTGTCCTAAAGCTTTAAAAGATGCTGAAAATAAAATGTACTGTCAAGTGTAAGGGGAAATTTCAGCAAATGAAACCATCCTAGTCTATATCCCTTATTCCATGCTTGAGAAGGAGAGCATCTGGAGTATATACCATCTAGAGTATACACCATCCATTTCAACCAGTTTGATCTTACTGCACAGCACAGGGTGGACCTGCCTGATCCATCATTAGTATGCTACTCTATGTAATTTATATTTATCTCCTCAGTCTGTGATTAGCGTTATTTTCAAATAAAAATTAAATAGATTCCCTGGTTGCTGCAATTTCAGATATTTTTCATCAAGATTAGGTAACTCCATGCTAAAATGGTTATTCATTTATTATTTTTATTTTCTAATAGTGCATCTATTACAGCCAAATATGCAACCATTAGTATGTAAATTTAACTTGCATTTTTTAACAAATAAGGTATAGCTTCAACTGTGACTTACTGTCTAATTAGTTTTAATGTAATTGAAGATATATAATGTGTGTGTCTGCATGTGGAGGTACAGTAGAGATTGATGATGTAGCAAAAACATTTTACTGGCATGACTTTGGGAAGGTTGAATATCTAAGAGTGACTTACATAGATCATCTTAAGCAAACATCAATAAAACCTTACAGTGCTGTATATCATCTCAGGTTTGTCTGTATGCTCTGCAGAACACTCTGAAACTCCTTTTTTGGTGTTGGATACGCATGGAAAGTGAGCAAAAATACCTTCTTCATTGCACAGATACTGCACTAAGCTGCATGGTTGGGTTAGAAATCACTTGATCATCAAGTCTTCTCATCAGGATGTTCTGTCTTGTATCATTTGTAGGTAGTGCTGGTATTGAAGCTCTGGGAACCTGAGCCCTCTGGCCCCAGCCAGGCAAAGTACTGAAGCACATGCTGAGCTTTAAACTTGCCAGCAGTCCCATTTAAATCAATGGGATAGTTCCTATGCTCAGTCAAACATAATCCAAATGCCTAAATGGCTTCAGGTCAGAGATCTCCACATTTCCTGGGATCCAGCTGAGAGTGATCAGCACCTTGCAGGGCCGAAGCAGTGGAAACTTTCAAAATGACTGTTATAGGCAAGAAGATTTTAATCTGACAAACCACAAATTCCTCTTGAAGAATCTTTGTTCTAAACCAGTTTTACTGATCAACACTTAGGTAAAAAAAGTCAGCAAAAAAGGAGTAAGCAGCACCTGAATTCCCATTCTCAACTAAAGAAAATTGGCTGAAAACACAGTAAAGAAAGAAGAAAGTAGGGACTCAGAATGAGGGAATGGGATGGACAGTCACATGGGACTGAATACAAAAAACCCAAAGCACTGATACACTCATGTAAGACAAAGTGAAAGGAATATAGAAGTGCTGTACTTTGAGCATTGGGGACAACAGGAAAAAGCCTGGTTTAATGTTAAGTTTAAGCACACTGGGGGGAATGGGATGAAAAGGGAAGAAGGACACAGGAAAGGAGAGGTTTATGGCAAAAACTGTTGAGTCTGATGCCAAAGTCTTTCTCTAGGTAATCAGAAAGTTTTCCTGGCTTTTGTACTGTACACATCTACTCTTGATCTCCTTTTGAAAGATCAACAAGTGTGAGGTACCACAGAAATTATGACCACTAGCAATCAAAGCAAGTCTTCAAAGTACTATCATCAGTTTTGAGATGCCTGTGCGGGACTTTGGATTTTGCTTCTGGATTTGTGAAACAGTGTGTCAGAACCCAGGCCAATTACCAAGGCTGTACTGAGATTATTATCACAGAATCACAGCACCTCCTGAGCTGGAAGAAACCCACAAGGATCATCAAAGTCCAGCTCCTGACCCTGCACAGAGCCACCCAAGAATTACACTGTGTGCCTGAGAGCGTATTACTGAAACTCTTGATAAAAGTAGGCACTGACAAGAGATGTGGTTCCAAATAATCTAGCTGCTGGCCTCTGAGCTAATACCAGTGATCCAGATTTTCTTGCATACTGTTGTGGGTTTAGAACTAGCTAAACTCACTAGTACACTTACTTATTTTTTTGTTGTGAGATATGATTTTAGGAGAAAGGAAAAACAGGCTCAAACTTAGACCATAAGGAAAGTTTATTAACAAAACTAAAAATAAAACAAAATGAAAAGGAAAAATTAAAATGAAACTTTCAGAACACTTCTCTCTCCTGCCTACCTTTCTCTTTTCCACTTGAGAACATAAAACAAAATATGGGATTTCAAAATCAGTTATCACTTCTACAATAATCTTTTTTTCAATTCTCATAGGGCGAAGAGTTTTCTTTTTCAACACCCTGGAGATATGTCCACAAGAACAGTCTTCTTGTGGCTTCGCATCTTCACAAAACAGCAGCTGCCCAGTTTAGAAAAAAAAACTCTGCTGTTGTGAAATTCCTCCCATTTTCACAATTGAGTCAATGGGTCATTGTCAACTTATGGGGTGTCATTTTTAANCCTCTCTCTCTCTGCTCCGCAGCCGCTGGAAAAAACCGCAATGAGAAGAAAGGGGGGGGGGGGGGCTGCCCTGGCATCCCTGTCCGGGAGCTGCTGGCCCTGGCCCGGCATGGCCCAGGGGAATTTCGGCTCAGCACAGCCGGAGGCGAGGGTGGCCGGAGGCAGAGCCTGGACCCCGCTCCGGCTGGAGGGCTCCCCTGGCCTCTCATCCTGCCTGAGAGCCACTGGGTCTGGGGGGGGGGCGGCTGGGCCCGGCCAGGCCGTGCCAGGCCACGCTGGAACGAGGCCGGGCCTCTCCCCGCCACAGCCCCGACACCTTCAGAAGCTGGAAGCTGAAAAAAAGAGAGTTCAGAGTTTCCCGGGATTTAAAATGGGTCTTCACGGGGGTGGATTCCGATTTCTAATGGTTTACAAAGCTGTCAGTTCTCAGAACTGGGCATCTATTGGCCCTTTCTGAAGCTCCCAAGAGCCTCTCTCAGGAGAGCTATTTCTGTAGATGTTTTTCTTTCTTCCTCTTTAATATTAACTAATGTCAAACACACATACCCTGTTTCCATCCCTCCACCTACCCACTGCAATCTAGTCTCATGACAGACTCCCATTGAACCTGAACAAATCAGCAGTAGTTTAATTCCTTTCTGCTTGTACTTTTCTCAGTAAATAAAATGAATAAATAAAAAATGTCAATAGCCCTTTCTGCCTAGATTAGTTAGTGATATTTATCTTATGTACTGTGTTGTCTGCTGAAGTACCAAAGGGCAAAGCAAATCCATTTCATCCATTTAGCAGCCACCTTGACAACAGTTTGATGTACAGACAAGCCTATGACATTCATTAGCAAAAACACCACTCTTTTCCTCTCTTTCACCTATGTTCCTTGAATATACTTTAAGTATTTTGATGTTGTTTTCACAGTCTTAGAATAGTTGAAAACTCTCTTGTTCACCTCTGTTAACTTGTCCCATCCCAATAGAACATTTAGTTTAGATTTAACTGGTGGTGACTCAAAGCTGAATAGCTGATTTGAGCTGTTCTTTTTTGGATGTTAAGGAGTTTTCCACTTTATACACAACTGTCACTGCTGGGATTTGTTTAGAGTGGGTGGAGTATGTGTATATATGAATATATATGTCTAGAGAGCAAAAATACTTCATCCTTACTTTCGGTTATCTATGCTAACACACACTTTAATCACCAGTAAAATTTTTTTGTCATGGGAGGTAATTCTAAAACCTGGGTGTAATTATGCAGTTATGTGAGAGGTCCAGGGCTTTACTAACAAACCTAGCAAGTGCCACAGGGGATTTTGGAAGCTAGCTATGTGGCATGCCAGTGTACCCACCTGGCAGATGTCCTCTTCTTTGATTGCATGTCCAGAGACAGCAGTTGAGATTTTTCTTCATTTGGAGAGTTTTGGTGGGTTTGGACTGTTCGTTACCACTCTTTCTCAGACCCTTGTTTCTCACAGGATTAGGATGAGAAGCGTAGGGTTTTTTTGTTTCCCATGTGCCCATGTTCCCATGTGCTGTTCTGCTTTGCTGTTCCACAGAACAGCAGGAGCAACTTTTTTGGCTACACTGTGAGATGAATCAGGCAGCTTTTTCCTCTGCAGTTCCTTAAAGCTATATCAGTTCCCTGATCCACTTCTTAGTGTTGCTTCATGCCATCAGCAGAACTGATGAGAGAGCACTTTTGATTTTGGAGGCGGTATAGAAGGTGAGGGGTGAATATACCCAGCAGGCGTGTCCTCAGTAGTAGTGAAAGACATTCCCAGCAACTGAGAACAGACCACTAGGGGCTTCCTTCCAATTTGTTTTTAAACAAAAAGAAACTACTGGAGCCATGACTGCATTTTGACTGCATCTCCTCTATGGGATGTAGATAAAATATGATTTTGCAGTTCTCAATGCTACTGCACTGTACAGTTACTGTCATTAGAACCATTTTACTGCTGATGCCTTTTTTTTCTTAGGCAGAAGCCAATGCACCTAGTCAAAGTACGCCTGATACTGTCTAAATTATTACTTAGCAAAAACTGCAATAAGCTTCAAAAAGCATATATTACAGTGGTTTGCTCTGATCTCTAAACCTCATATATTTGCACTTTGACTGGCTGAGGCTCTTTGAAACAAATAGCTCACAAATGAGTAATTTCACTGCTGAATATATCAACTGATCTTTATTGCATCCCAAATGATGAAGTATAATGGTTATACAAAGTGCTTCAATAAGCCATAGAGCAATTTCCAGCAGTGATATATATGCTGAAACCCACATTAAATTAATATTAGGTGAAGGAGTAAACCTGGAAATCTAAAATAACAATAGATTTTGCACAGGTTGTGTGAAGCTGTGGGAACCAGCTGCTAGTGATTTTGACAGGAATCCACATATGTTCGGAGCTTTCAGTTTATTGCCCACAAAAGTATGTCGCTAGTAAGAAGGGTAGCCCTTTGTCCTGGTTTAAAACAAATTTGAGACGAAACCTCCAAATGGGGTCTCTCCAGGAAAAAAAGATAAACTGGTTCGGGAAAAAAAAAATCCTTGAAGGAAAGTGGAAAAAACGGTTTATTTAACAAGCAAAATATCCACAAGTATAAAAATGGAATAATATTAAACAATGAAACGTCTCACTGTTCAAAGAGATGGCAAATCCAGGAAAGTCCTTGCCGTGAGGTGCAGCTC
>VWYI01035878.1:27803-47268 GCA_013399455.1 Anthoscopus minutus
AACTTAATATGTAACATAAACAGAACACACAATTGGGGATACAGGCATCATAAAGTCACCCCAGGACACCCTTACACATTTCCAATGGCTTTTTAATATTGGTTTAATTACACTGTGAGTCATAGAATTCTCATTAGGAAGATGTCACAGGAAATATCTTGACTTTAGTCTTTGGCCCTGACCTGAATAGTGACTCAATAATTCTGTTTTCCATGCTGTTTACAATTGTAGCTGTCTTGTATCTCCTGCTTTGGCATCTCTTCTCTAAACTACCTTAGGATGGAAAGTTCTTCAGGACAGGAATTAGTGTTTTGTCGTCTGCCCACCTAATGGGTCCCTGGTTTCTGGCTGGCAATCCTAGGTAATTACCACAATCTAAATATGTGCATGCCTGTAGCAGGGTTAAATTGAGTCTTTGTGAGTACACATTATGCATTTGATGTAAGAAAAAACTTCTATTTTAAATGTGTTCAAGTACACACTCTCTGAGTATGTGTCTTCAGAGATAGTTATGTGTTGGTATGCACACAGAAGTATAAAGGGAAAAGAAATAATTTAGTAGGAAATTGTATAAAAATACTAGGAAATAAGCTCTTATTAATTTTTCCAGAGTTAGCTAAAAAGGTGAGGGTTTTGATAAATGAGTTTATTTGATAGTTCTTCACTGCCAATGTTTTTACATGTAAAAGATACACCTTGAAAAGAGAATTTTATAAAGTGATCTTTAAAATCATGGCTAAGCCTCTACAGTCATCATCTGTAGCATGATTAGACATTGCAGCTGAGCTGTGGAGTGTCCCTAGGAAATGAGAGCTGGGAAGAACAATCTCTGTATATGTGTATGCATGAACAGAAGCACCTTTTGAAGTACATGGTGTTAATAAAAAAACCCTGATTTTCAGCTACCATTTCTCTGATCAGAATATGAATTAGCCTGCAGAGAATAGCCAAACAACAGAAGGCACAGCTGGGAAGAACTGTATTATTCTTATCATACCAATCCTCAATTTCCTTCATCTTGCTAGTGTGAGACACACATGAAGTACTGAAGTGACAGACTAAAACAAAATGTGACAAGTAAGTGATGCTTTGGGGTGCATGTGCTGCAGAGGATTTGGCTTTAGAGTTTTAGAAAAATTAATAATGGGAAGAAATCCCCTCTTTTGAGGATTAATTACATCCTCCTGCCTGTGCACAAGTTTTAAATCCAATTTGCATAATTATTCCCATATGTAACCTGTTCTCCTAAATCAGAAAGTGAACCCATTTTCTGATTCTTGTAAAATAAGGAAAGGCATTAAAGAAATACCTGTTCTGCATCAAGATTCTGCTTGTAGAGATTTAAATGTTCTTTACATTTTGTCATTGCATATTGAAATGCTTAGTGTACTTTTTTGCACCTTTTTGTGCTTGCTCTGTTCTCAGTTTAGGGCTTCTCGGTCGTTTTTCCTTTCTAAGTGTTGTTAGTCTTTAGCAAGAGTGTAGTTAGGAATGCTCAGTGTCTGTCTGAGAGAAAAACATTAAAGGCTTTTGTCCCTCTTCTGAGTAATGGACAAGTAAGTAGAGCCTTTTAGTTCTGTTTCTCTCTAGCTTACCTACTGTACTTTAAAGTTTTAGCTTGCTACACTACCTTGGTGTTTTGTTATGACTTTTGAACTTTAGAGGTTGTAATTTGTATGAATTTAGTACTTAAGTTTGGGGTGGGCGGAGATGGGGGGTGGGGGGGATTTGGCAGAAGTGAAGTTGGCTACTCTGGAAATTAAAAATACTGGATTTTGCCAAGAGTCTTAGAATCATGTAATTCTTACTGTTGGAAAAGTCCTCTTTGATCGCCAAGTCCACTGTTATGCTGTCACCACCACATTCACCTCTAAGCCATGTCCCCAGGTGCCACATGCAGTCATGTTTTGAACACTTCCAGGGACAGTGATTTCACCACTTCCCTGGCCAGCTTCTTCCACTGCCACTTGGGCAGTTTTTCCAAGACAAGAAGGAAACCAAGCTGTATAAGTGGTACTGGAAGTCATAAGAATATTTCAAAACCACCAGTAACCTGCCTGGGTAAATTTTTCTACGTCAAGATGGAGAGATGGTACAGATTGCTCTGGGAAATGTAGAAAAATAATTCCTTTGTAGCATAGCAATGTCCAGGGCATTATGTGAAGATAGACCCAAGAAATATGGCTGGGAAAGAAATATGAAGTGTCATTGCCATTGTATTGGAAATCTCTATGTTTTTTTAGGAAGAAAGAGAAAAACGAATAGGAAAAAATAGGTATAGGTTGTTAGGTGGGAAGAAGGACTTTTTCAGGTGTTGTATGTGCCTGTAAGATTCACAATGCCATCTTATTTTGGTGTAAGTCACATTCAAGTGTTCTGGAGATTCTGCAATTTAAACAGTAACTCTCTGGAATGGTGCATTTAATGAGCAGAAAAGGAAATACAATCAACAGTGTTTTATATGAGGTTTTTCATCTAAGCCAAAATAAAATATTGGGTGCACTTTGCTTCCATTGTTATGCTATGTATTTGGAAGAAATGCATCTTCATATTGCTGCAGACTCTTTCCAAATACTTGCATTGTTTATTTAGATATAACTCTTTTATATGAATTGTTGATAGGTACAGTATTTCACTCCACTGAGCTATTTATCTCAGCACTATTATTAAGCATAATGAGAAAAAATATACAAACCAAACCATCAGAAAGGAGAAAACCTGACTTCTGAGTATGGCAAACACCGAATGCCTTCAGCGACCAAAGACTTCTACAGAAGTGTAGGTGCTCAGCACTGCTGAAGAGAAAATTCTTAGTACCTTCTGAGAAGTTGGCTTTCTGCTGACTTATACCAGCTTATTACCTGTTCCTTGCAGGCATGGCAGATATTTTTAGAGAAGTGCAGGACACATACGATTTTTTCTATTCACTGACAGTTTGTTTTCTGAGGTTTGTGTCTTCTTCTTTTTGCCCTTGCCTGTGATTTTGCCTGTGGCATGGGATATTTGGGTAGGAAGCACAGACAGAATACGGATAGCCTATGCAAAAGGCAGCCATAAGTGTTAATTGCTAGGTTTGGTGTGAAATCCACTTTACCATTTTGGTTATTCCAAATCACTGGATTCCTTTCCCAGGATAGAAGCTTGCTTGTTTTCTATTGAAGACATCACAACATAGTAAGGATTGTCCCATCAGTTCCACTTGGTGTCACATCCGTTCTGTGGTAGCAACTGCTCAAATGGAAAAGCAATAACAGTAAAAGCATTTCCCAGTTTTTAGTTGTTTTGCAGTGATACATCTGTGGTTGAAATGGAGGAAGATAAAAGTACCATGAAACCAGCTAGCTCAGCAGGCCATCAGCTAGGAGGCTGGGAAAGAGGCATAAGGAAAATGCTTTTTTTTTTGCAGTGGACATAGAACTGCTGAAGGAAAGCATCAGGCTAATTGCTTCTTCACCCTGATACTTGCAGAAGGGGCTTGTAAGGAGCTGTGATGTGGAAGTGAGTAGTAGAGAGCGATCCCTTTTGGTGATTCTCCCTGTAAGTCCTACTTTGTTCTATGGAAATGAGAAGTCATTTTTGCCCTATTAAACACAAAGCATGGAGCCCATCATTGCTATTTAGGAATAATTTATACTTATCTTTTGGTGGTTTTTATAATCAGATCACAAGAAACAAGGCATATCCGAATGCCCAAGGGAACAGGTATCTGGGAATATCTCTGTTGTGTACACTGTAACATCCTTGCTGTTAATAGGATTAGGTCAACACTTTCATCTTCTTTATGTTTTTCCTGACTTTTTTTTTTCAATTCTTCACTAATCATTTAGAATCATAACCATTTCAGTGGCAGTACAAGTGCTCTTTTTTGTCTGGAAATCTTCTCAAAAGCTATGCCTTATTTCTTGGCTTTCTGACCACAGGTTCATTTAAAATGCATATTTGCACTCAGAGTAGTATATAGTGACTTCAAACTTGACTCATTTTTCATTACAAGCTTAAACAAGCCTGACTTTAAAATAAAGTTACTGCATTTTAAGAAAATGTTGTAGAAAGTATCCCTTTCCAGTGGGGCCACGGAGGTTTAGTAATGAGCATTACTTTAGGTGAACATGTGTAAAGGCAAGCATTCTACTCACTCATTCTGCCACAGCACCAGTCCTCTTGTGCATTCTGCCTGCTACTTAAGGTGGAGCTTATCAACAAAGTTTAACTGAGTTAAGTTTTAGCTTTCATATTTTCCAGATTCTGTACTGCATTAGTATATAACTCTGAACTTCATATCAAGCGTTAGCAAGTTCTTCTTACAGGGTAGTTAGACAAACCAATCCTTTTCCAGCCAGAGAACCAAGGATACCATTGCAACCTCAGGCCCAAAATAGTATAAACAACAGCAAATCGAGGAGAGCAGTCTGGAAGAATGGGACTTCCTAACCTGGAGCTGTAATTGGACAATTAACCCCAATATGTAAATGGACCAAAACCTATAAAAGTGTGAAAACTCTTGACCGGTCATCCATCTTGTGTAGAGCCATGGCCAGGCTCTTGTACAGCCCAAGGTGTAAACTTTGAAGGCCTTTTAATAAATACCTACTTTATTCCTTTAACACCATCTAGCCTCTGTTCCAGGTAGCCTCCCTAGGCTTCATAATCTCTTCACTGGCTGTTATACATCTTCATTTCTTCAGTGTCATATTACATATTGGCATTCCTTTGTCAGGCAGATTCCTCTATCTGAGCTGTAACTTCTAGAATGCAAGAGAGGATGTACTTGTTCCTGTGCATGTGGACATGTGTGTGCATTTCTTTTGTGTCTTAAGGGGGTTTCCCTGATCAAAGGTGCTTGACGAACGCTGAGAAGGTGACTAAGTGGGATGGTATGTGGAGCTGCCTGGTGACTGCTTAGGCAGAATATAAGCAATTGAGCTATTTTTTGCTTTGCACCTTCAGGTAACCTGGAAGGGGGCTCAAGAAAGAAATTGTTATCTCAAACAAGACCACATAGGGTGTAGTTTAGGTGAAAAGGGGACAGAGCTCTCATGGTGATATGCACTGTACAGCAGAGAGGGACCTTATCCACAGGTTTGTGTCATCTTACACTGAAGTCTGAGACTTAGATGTGGACATGATTTTCTGAGCCTTAGAGAGTGTTCAGCCTGTCAGTAGCTGATCTGTTCCCAAGGGAAAGTCTTCTAAGAAACTTTCTCTTTCAAGAACTGTTTTTTGTAAATAGGTTTTGGTTCTCAAACCAATGTCACACAGATGGTCTAAATGTGTTTTCCTCTTGTTCCACCAGTGGGACCAGAGAGGTGTTTCCTTTGGCCAATCATGTTAGCCTGTATTGGAACACCTTATAAAAAGGGTTGCAAACTCTGAAATAAAAGCTTCCTACCTCATTGGGATCAAACCTCGCTGTTGTGATTTGAATCCACTCTGCTATTTTGTGTCCACTAACAACACTTAGCTAGGAAGACAAATCTGTAGCCCCAGGGCACCTCCCTGTGCAACCTGGATGTAGAATGTCAGAACAACAAAATGGATCAGGTTGGAAGGCACCACAGCAGGTTGTCAGATTCAACTTCCCTGCTCAAATTGTGTCATCCCAGAGCACATGGGACAGGATTGCATCCAGATCATTCTTGAATATCTCCACGTACAAAGAAAACCTTCTCCCCTCAGAATGGTCCGTGTACAAGCAGAGTGCCTGAAATCCATGGAGCACTTGATGTTCCCATGAACATATGGTGTTCCCTGTACCTGTATGTGAGCTTTTCAAAGTTAAGAACTCTGTTGGGGTGAGCAGATTGGTGTCTAAAAAGGGTTGATCATAGTTCTGTGTTAGTTCACCAAAAAGCTCAGAGCATCACTAGAGGTTAACATGCTACTGCTGCTCCATGCAGGAGGACAGAGCAGTGCATTGATCCCATGACTAGTCCATTTGCTTTGGTTTTAAGAGCTTCATCCCAGAAAATATTTTATATCTGCATATCAGATGTTATGGTAGTTGTCTGTTGAAATTTACATTTCCTCCTTTGAAGATGTGTGTGTGTTTACACATAAAAATGTGTATGTGTGTGTGTATGCATGTATGAATATATAGAACTTACTATATATATCTAAGGAAAAAATCAATTTGGTAAGGAGGGTAGAAAACTTTTTATAATGGGAAACATTGTGACTGAATTTTAAACCATGACAGCCAAGAAATTCAAAGTTATGTTCCCTGCAGCAACTGTAATTTGTCTACACTGATCATAAATATGGACGTGTAAATCTAGAAGCAAACACACTAATACAGAAAACTTAATTATTTGCATGGGGGTTAAGTTACTGCTGTAAATTTTCAAATTTGAATTTCATGCTTGTTACGTGTTTAAATTTCCTATGATAACACTGAATTAATGTAGTTTCACCTTGGAATATATTAAGAAGGGCTCGGTTATTACAGGACTGTAGTTTTCATTTTGATGAGAATATGATGTTGCATTAAAACTGTATAGTTGATGTAGATATTTCTCCAAAACATGGGCAATGCAGGACTGTTAAAGCTTAGCAGCCACAATGCTGCTAAGTCTCATATTTTTCTGACTTAGACTGGTGATGGCAGTAAAGCATGGCTGACATTTTAATAGCTAGGCTGCTGTGGAATTGCTAACCCAGTTTCTTGTACGTGTCGTTGTTAACCTTGCATTTGTGTCTCCACTGTCAAAATAAAAGTACAGCTTTTTCCTCTGCTGTATTTGTCACCCATTTGTTTTGTCCCATCTGCAGCTGGTGGCAGGGAAGGAATGGAGTGAGCAGCCACAGTACAAAACTTCTCATGTCCTCTTGCCATGTTGCACCCGTGGTTACTGCATCTGGAGAAAAGTGGCTTTTTTTCCTAATGACAAATATTGTAGAAAGTACTGGTGTCCATCCTGGTTTTTGGGACTCTGGGCTAAAGGCACTTCATGGCCTTGTGTGGGTTATTCACTGGCACTGGCTGTGCATTATCACCAGCTTTTTTTTACTGCAGCTTGGGAGGTTCTGTCCTCAAAGGAGGTTTCTCTCCCTTACAGCTGTGAGGCATCTGGATCCAGCCTAGCTGGTGATCCTTTGCCATGTATGGATGAACAGATACCACTCTTCTGGTGACCACTTGATTCCTGCTGCCAAAGCATCCAGAGTAGTGCCCTGGTGAGGCAACATACACAGAGCCCAAATATTTGCTATTTTATGCTGAGAAATGGTGGATCCTGTTGCTGCTTAAGACAGCTGTCCCCCAATGAGTTGAGCTGCTGCAATTCTTCATCCAGCACATATTAACATAAACCAATGAGAGGGGCGATTTTCAGCTGGCTGCAGCAGGCTGTGAACTGCAGTGGTTGAGGAACAGGCACATGTTTATCAGCTGTTGCAGGAGCAGTAATCTCAGACAAAAAGGCAGAGCAAAGAGGTGGAGCTAAGGAATGACCTAAACTATCACTAACCCATATGAAAGAGTAATAGCATTGTGTTTTTAGTGGTGCTCTCCTCAGGTACATCTAGGCATAGGCAAGGCATACTGGCAGAGCAGGTTATAGCATTGGTGTCCAACTACTCATTTCTGTACTAAAATTAGCATCCTGAGAGGGAAAAGCTTGCAGTTTTAGGAAGTACTTGGCTTATTTATTAGCCAGAGAAAGAACTTTGACTAATTACTAGTAAACATATATCACTGAGGGTGGATCACCATAAACTTCCATTTTATTATTTAAAGAAATTATAGTAATTCAGTGCTCCTAATGCTTTCACTGTGGGAGATTGAAAAATGTGATGTCATTATTTGCAGTATGTCCTACAAGATGGGTTCAGTGGAATCCTATAGATAGTGTAATTTCTGGGAAACCTCTTCATTCAGAAAATTCATTCTGTGAGGCTGTTGAAAAATGTCAATAGTAGTACGCTGAAATGTTTGAAATAGAAAGTAAAAAGAACATTTAAACATTTGCACTGTGGTGGCAAAGCCCTGATGGAACCAAAAGGATGTCTGTGCATCAGCAGTGCTTACTGACACACTTGGCCAGCGCCCTGCAGCAGGTCTACTACTACCTACTCTTCAGGTAGGATCAGTTCTACCCTTTCCTAAACCTCTTTTCAGTTCCTCAGAAACCTAAGGGGGCGATCAGGGAGTGGAAGCAGGAACAGCTTGGGTAGCATGCTAGGGCTCAGCCAACAGGCAGCCTGCAGAACCAGATGTGTCCTGGTATCTTCAAGCATTGTGCTGGAGAACTCCTAAGCCATGAAGAGAATGTATCTGGAAGTGGTGGCTGGAGGTGACAGCAGAGTAGCAGATACAGTGGGAAGAACGCATTTCTCTCAAGGGAAGCCTTTGAAATGTCTGTAAATTCATAAGGAAATGGTCTTCAGGAATGGCATTTTCCTTGAACTTGAAAAAGGATCAGAGTCAATGGGCTTTAGACGACTGCTGTTAAAGAGCAGAAGAGTTTAGAAAGGATCAAAGAATGGCAAAGTAGCCTGTAGGACCACAGTGTGTATTTGTTGGAGTGCCTGAATACAAATTTAGGAACTTCATTTTGGCTTGCCAATTGGAGACTGTTTAGTAGCCTATTCGCATTATAGGTATAGCTAATAAACTATTATGGGACTCATGTAGCTCTACAACAAACAGATCGATACATTTGAGAACTAGGAATTTTATCCTTATACTAACTTTAGTGTTGATATAAGACTTACTGCAATGATATTGACTGCAGCCAGGTGGTGAAGGGACAATATAATATGGGATTATTGCCTTGCCTTTTACCATAAAGGATTTTTCTGTATTATGAGGCTCTGAGAAAAGGCTAGTAGCTAATAATAAAAAGTTATGCTTATGTTATGTTTTAAGCATTTATCCTTCCAGTCTTTTTAACACACAGAAGCCTACACACACAAAATGACAACAATTCTGTATCCATGCTAGTGACATTGGAGAGAAAAAGCTGCACACACAAGTTAATTTCCTGCTTCCCATGGGCAGGCCAACTCCAGGGGAGCAGGGCCTCATCAATATAATGACTACCTGGGAAAACAAACACCATCACTCCACATTTCCCCCCCTTCCCTCTTCTTCTTCTTTCCACTTCATATACTGAGCAGGATGTTATACTTTGGTCACTTGGGGTCACCTGTCCCTGCCGAGTCTCCTCCCAAATTCCCCGGCTTTCTTGCCAGTGTGGCAGTACGGAAAGCAGAAAAGGCTTTGACTCTGTGCAAATACCACCAAGCAATAACAAAAGCATCTCTGTTACCAACCCTGTGCTTAGCTCAAATCCAAACCCCAGCTCCATGCTAGGCCCTGTGAGGACAATAAATTCTTGCCAAAACCAGAACAGGACATTTCTGAACATGTAATTGTTTTCTGAACATTAATTATTTTAAACATTACCTGAACATGTAATTATTTTTCTTTATTGTCCTTGTACCTGTGTGAATGAAAGTAGGTGCCTCATTATGCAGAGGCTCATGAGCCACATCTTCTGGTTGAATGATTAAATGTCTTGAACGTGTGAATGTGAGTTCAGTGAGTTTTCTCTTAGTCCCACCAAACTTTGAAGGGCGTTCAGTATATTCCTGAGCTATAGCAGTGGGAAATAAAATGGTAGATAGGAATGAGGTGAGAATATAGGGGTCTACTGCAGGATTATAACTTCATTTACACTAACACATGTACCAAGTTGTTATCCGAGGAGCACCTCCAGCATTTGCAGCTATGACTTTTGTATAGCAGAGACATTTGCATTTCATTTCATTAGTGTTTTATCAAAAGCTCTTTTGCAGTGGATTTGCTGTGGAAGTTTCCTTTTTTTTTTTAATTTGATGTAGAGGATTTGAATTCATTTGACAAGTTTATTCCTTTTACAAGTTCAAAAATCATTTGCGATTCACAATTTTATTTGCTGGGGGGGGGAATATTAATTTAAAACTGTATTCCTTATCAGATATTCATTGACTAGTTTAGACTGTACAGAACAGTATTTGAGTAAATCAGAATGATGTAAACTTTCCTTATTAATGGGTTTATTGCTTTAGCAGGTACTCACTTAAGTTTCCGCTGCTTCACCATAAAACATTCCCAGCCGTGGAATACATTTTTGAGTGAGATATTATATTATGTAGACCAAGGTGTACACAAGGGATCTCTTGTACAAAAAAAATAAAATAGATGTGTTCTCCTACAGACTCCAACAACAGTCTTGTGCAAAAGTTTTTTCAACTGCAGGGAATTAATGTAAGGCAGAAGAAAGATGCTGTATAACCTAGAGGTCATGAAAGGAGAATGTTACCATTTTCTGTTCTTCAGAGGGAGAAACATCTCACCAAAGGTGAGATCTGAAACCCACAGAGTCCTGGAAAGTTTCATCAAAACTGAGAAATTAATTGTCTGGTTTCATTTCTCTTTCTCTTCCTGTTTGTACAAATAACAGGTTACACTGTCTGTCTAATTTATGCAGCACTTTGTGCAGCAAAGTATGTCCACTTTGTGCAGCAAAGATGCCCTTTTCTGTTTAAAAGCCTGTTACGGTGCTTATGGAATGAATAATTATGTTAACAGTCATACCTTTTTTTGTTTGGATGTCTATAAAAACCATTGGAAAGTGAACTGATCCCTCTTTGCAAGCCAGAGTGTGTTTCTTATTACAACATTTTAATAAAAAGGTGCCTATTTATAAGATTTTGTTAAAAATTTGACAGTAGAATAATAAATATATTGGGTAATATAAGAATTCTATAAAATACATATAAATTTTATACCTGAATGTGGTAAGAAGTTTTGAATCTGCAAAAAATCTGAAAAACACTTTTAAAAAGTGCAATTCTACTCGATGAGAAACTGCCTTATGTTATCTCTTCCTTCTAAACAGCTCTGTTGCAAAAGTGTGTTCAGGGTCATAAACACTGATTTTAGCAAACAAAACAAGTTTTTTCTTCTGAATGAATAAATCAAAGTTGTTATGAGAGGATCTTTAAAGGACATTTCCTAGTATAAAATCTTCCGTCTCAGTTGTTTATGAGGTCGGTTTGCACTTCAAAAAGCATTTCAAAAAGCCTCTAAACTGTGTACTTTGTGTGTTATGTAAGTTCAGAACAGTTGTAGATATAGTTATCAAGTCCAACCATGTATAAAGGTATGTTTTTTCAATTTCTTTTAGCCACTCAGCAGATACCCACCTTTGATCAATGACATCTCCTTTTGGCTGCCTTCTGAAACATATTCTCAAAATGATTTCTATGATTTGGTTCGAACCATTGGTGGAGACTTGATAGAAAAAGTTGTCCTGCTGGATGAATTTGCCCATCCAAAGTAAGTAAAAATTTGAACACCTTTTTCCTGTGGTCATAGTATAAATATTGTGTGAATATTTTTGGTTCTGTATACCAAGAAGTTATTGATTCTTACTATATTTGCACATTTCATTTTGTAGCTCCAAAACCTTCCTGAAGCAAAAAAAACCAACTTTTTACTTAAAAGAAATACTACCTGGTTTTCAGTTTTCCACTAGTACTGAGCTTCTGGTATTCAGACCCAAAGCTTTGTGCTGAGATTTTGACAGCAGCAGTGAACAACTGCCTTCCTCAATACATCTGGCAGTGCGTGACACTCCTGTCCACAGTGTGTCTGACATTCTAGTCCTACTCTTTGCCGAGTGACTGATGTTTGTCTCCTTGTTCTCTTCCTTTCTTCTGGTCCTGACACGCTAGGAAACCTTTACTATAACATCAGTGCTAATAATGGTTTGTTGCAGTATGCTATTGTTGGTGTTCAACTGTGAGAAAAAAGAAAAGACCTTGTTCATTTATTTCTGACACATATTTATATGCTGTTGAACAGTCTCTCAGGTTTCAGAACACCATACGGGTATAGCAGCGCCGACATGACCAGGAGTGCACAGGGTATTTGTCCCCCTGGTTGTAACAGTTGCCTCATAACCAGACAAGTATCAGCTATTACGTATCTACTGTTTTTCAATTTGCTCTTTACAAATCAAGAAGTAGAAAAGCTGCTGGTTATCTAGCTTTCTAAAACTGAGGTTTAAAGTAATTTCTCTTGAGACTTTTCTAAGTGCTGTAGGAAGGCAGATAATAAACCTTTTCTGAAGGTGATAGGAAAATGCTTCATGTTTTATTCTCCAACACCTATAGAATTTTTATTTTCTTCTTTCTGCATCCTGGTATTTAACCCTGTTGTTCTTTTGAATTTGGTATGTGATGCAGGCTAGATGAAAAGATTGTTCTATGGCCTAGTTTTCATGGTATTTCAGTGGATTTTTATTTTTTGAGGTTTTTTTTCCTTTTTACCCATTTTGTGTAGTGTTACATGAGGCTGTGCTTTGTGAAGCAACAGAAATGGAAATTAAATTTGTGTGGGTATCTTAAAGCTTTGAGTCACTAATTCTTGAGTCTTTCTCACATGCAAATAATGCAAACAGATCTTAACCCTTTACTCAAGATGGTATGTGCAGAAGAGGAATACAGTCTAGGATAAGATAATGAGTACTTTTCATTGTAAAGCATAGACTATATCTTTCAGGGAAATCAAGAAGCAAGTTTATTGCAGGTATGGATAATTTCTTATTGTCACTTGGAGTGCACCATAGTGTCAATTAGCACAAGTACAAAGACACTGAAGACTCTGCACACAGATCCTGCTGTCTTCTGTCATGATGGTTCTGATACAGTACAATCAACATTTTTTTGTAAAAACTTTGTTGAACCCCTTTCTGGAACAGGTCCTTGCATTCATTCGTGCTGAAAGTTTATTGTATGTGTAACATCTCTGTGCTCATTGACACTTTTTGTCTACATTCTCCTCAGTAGTACCAAACCAACAATTATCTTTGTTGTTATATCATTTCTTAGGGGAAGATCTTATGTGTAGCGCAAGTAGCTCTTCCAAGTCTGAAAGTTTGGAGAAATCTTATTCCCTGCTTCCTCAAACAGTGGCAGTATTATTCTGTGATTACTCTCAGCATCTTACTGGGGAAATCCACATATGCTGTGACAGCCTGCCAGCAGCACTGCATCAGTCTTGGCTCAACTCACAGGTCATGCTTCTCTTCTTTGCTGAGAATGTTGTCTTCCATACTAGTAGAGTGGTGAGGTAGGGACAGGATTCACTATTCTGGGTTTCTACTATGTTTGTTTTCTCCTTTGGTATGCTTTGACGTATCCAAAATATATTCCAGGGATGACAATTGTTCCTTCTCAAGGAACACACCTCTGGTTCCATCTGTGACTTCTTCAAATATACGGGAAGGTTGATTGCTCACAGGGAATTGTCATACAGATTTAGGACCTTTACTAGTTCTGTTATCTAAAATCATTTAAGCCTCATTCAGCAGACATGGAAATATGTTTTGACACTATTAGGAGGAAAAATTTCTCACTTTTATCTCTGAAGAATTTGAGAAGTGACACTAATGGATTGTTGGTAAGTGTTGTGGTAGTACTCTTGGTTTTTTCACCTGCAACAGCAGTAAAAGAAATATTTTCAAACGATCCATTAAAAATCAGTAATTCTGAAGAGATTATCTACTGCATTAACAAGGAATCATATCTTTCCCTTTCTTCTCAGGATGCATGCAGTTATGTAACTTTTGAGAACTGATGATGTAAGCCACATAAGAATTTTTCTTTTATTTTTAAAGGCCTTGGAAGGCTGACGTTTTGAAAAGAGTTTTCTACTTTGCCTTAATTCCTAGCTAATCATCTTGTTATGGGAATTATACAGTGGCTTCTTTAATTCAGTGTTGCAGAAGAGCCTCTGGGCACAGAAATTAACATAAGAGATCCTCAGCGTTGCTATGGATCTGTATGTTACAGATCTAGGTACTTGTAATGATTATCTTGAATTTTTTTGTGAATCTGCTGTGGATTGGAAAAACTGCAGTGCTGCTGTTTTGAGTGTTAGTTACTTATAAGCAGCTTAATAAGTTCATGCTTGTAGTTAATCACTTCAAGAATTTAAAATTCAGATTTTTTTTAATCCTTTAAAAACATCAGTTTCACGAGGAATTAGGACATTTGGTAGTCTTATCTTCCTTTAACTACTTTTCTTACTTATAGGACTATAAAGATCTGAACATAAAAAATGTTATACAAATAACAAAACACAAAAATAGGTCTTTAAATTAAGATCCTTTATAGAGGCTGTCTGTATAATACTGTGTAGTTGCCTTTTCTGTGGTTCAGAAACCTTTCAAGATTTCACTGGGCTTTGGACTGACACCCATTCTCTAGTACATTGCAGTTATGGTGTGTATTAGCAGTGGAAATGTATTTCTCTACAGGGAAAAGTATGGGGGCAGGAAAAAGCAAGGGACAGGTAATTGTTTCAGCGAGGAGATGCCTGAAACCAAGTCAATCTCGATGATCTGCTTTGTAAAGTAATAATATTGAGGCAACTTTTAGAGAAGCATAGGCAATTTAAAGATACAGCAGAAAGGAGTCTCATTGCTGAAAAGCACAAATTTTGGAGAATGCCAAGTTTCTGTGCTGAGATAATTAAGAACTATTCCAGCCTAAACACGTTCTAGGTTAACTGAGCAAAATCAAAACACAACATTGAGGTAAACTGAGTAATGTGTGATGTGTCACACACAGTCAGGGTTTAACTTCATCCAAGATGAATAATGCAAAACATGGCTGTAACACACCTGTTACTCAGGTATATAAAGCATCAGCCAGCATATGTGAGGGAAAAGTTGTGACTTTTCTAAGTGCCAAGGAAACTGAGTGAAACTGGTGGTTTTGGCAAGAACAGGAGCAGGCCATCTGTAAAAGAAGCAGAGAAGAAGTGTCTCTTTGCAGTGAGAAAAACATTTTCCACAGTCCATCCTGTGTATTGCAGCTATTTTTGCTTGATGCATTAGCTTCAAACAATTAGACTTTCATACATTTGGAAGGTGGAATCAATTTCTCCATGCGTGGTGTGTGAAGTGAGTTCAGTGTGGCTTGCCTGGAGTTCTCAGATGCTTCATGAGCCATGTAACCAGACGCTGGAAGGCAGTGGCACTGTTTTTTTGCAACTTGTCTGAATTATTTCTTTCAAATCCTTGGAGATCTTTAAGGACCTTTAAGCATTATTGTGCAAATACATGATGAGTGAGGATTTGTAGCTGACATTTTCTCCCTTGGAACATTTTAGTGAACAAACATTTAAAAAAAAAGAGAGAATGTTTTGGACTATATTGATACTAAAGGAAGAAAAGAAAGGGATGTTTCCCTTACTTTCTGCAATGGCTGTTTTATCCTCTGTATCTTTTAAGTTTAAGTGTTTTACTACTCAACTTGTCTAAGCTATCTAATCAATATGAATGAGATTCAGAAATTAAATCAGAAAGTAATCTCTTTTTCAGTGGTCAAGACTTCTCCAGTTTTTGACAGTAAATAGATTTCATGGGAAGAAGTAAAGGGTGGCTGAATGGCAGTCAAAAGGTAGAAAGGTCTTTGCCTGCTATGAATAAGCAAACCAAAACTGCTGTCATGCAGAGAATCCCAGGAAGAGGTACTTATATTCCTTCATTCATACAGTCTTACATTTTGGTGACATTCAGAGAAGTACTGTGGCTGCACACATTTTTTCAGGGAAAGTAGAATTTCAGGGATGGTAATTAAAGCAAATCTGGACAAAGTAATAGAGGAAGTACTGGTCAGTCACACATGGTGGAGTATGTGATTGAAGTGGCACAAGACATTTGTGAACCACGTTGTCCCTGAAGAAGAGGACAGAGAGAGATAAGAGTCCAGGATTGAGTACCTGTCCCCTACAATGCAGCGCCAAAGACAGAATACAAAAATGCTGAGGTTCTTTATCTTTGCTTTGGGCAAGACCTGCAAGTGTGTTTTTTATCTTAGCATGCTATGTTTCTCTCATGTAAGGTATCTTGTGTAATCCCGTCGCATGTGATGGCCTCACATCTTCATTCTGAAAATACATTTTCTGCATTTTGCTGTGAGGTTATTTTCCTATGGGTCTTTCAAAGTTAGTTACTAACATTTCTGTTTTGTTAGAAAGATAAGGGAAGTAAGGAAAGATATGGCTCCACATTTCCCTTTTCAAGATACATAGGTAGGCTGAAAAAGTTATACAAAATTGTAATCAAGACGTGCACTGTGTCCTCAGTAGTACTGAAGAGGTAAATTTTTAATTAGAGCAACTAAAAATATTCTGAAAAGGCAGAGTGGAGACAGTAAGGGAGAAAAATTGGTTTGCTGCATTTTGACTGCTATGCTGTTAAAAATATAAAAGTGGGGAATAGGTAAGAAAGGATTTATTCTTGCCTTTGAGTCAATTACTTGCACAATTCTGGGGTGAGATCTGCACATTTGTCAAAGTCTGTTAAATGAAGTGAGAGGAAATGTATTGGCTGCTGTGAAGGAGGAAGGTAGGTGCACTGTGGCACCATCTTTAGAGATTTTGGGAGTACTCAGACGACCTGTGTCTCTTCTTTTCCAAACAGGAAAAGGAACAGATCTGACAGCAAAGAGCGAGATCCTATTGACTGCTGTGTTGTGTCAATGCATGCCCCTAGCTCCTTGTTAGTATATAGAAAATACAATGGAAGAACTCACATTCCAGATGCTAGATTTTGAACTTTTCCTTATCTACATGGGGACAAAATCAAATACTTTTAAGTCTGGTTTATTGATTAAAGTTTGCTTGGTTTTGTCTTGCTTCTGGAATAGGTGAATTAGGCAGAATAATTCTTAAGTGCTGCTTGCTGCTAGTATTACGCAAATTAAAACAATCGAGTCAGTCCCCAAACACCTTGTTGTTCTTCAGCCCAAGCACTTTACAATTTGCTGAGGGATTCTTTGAGATTACCTTTAACTGCTGAACTGGCAAAGACCCAGCAGCAGCTTCTCTGCAGAAAAAAACAACCCAGAAGCTCCTTTTGACAGTAACTAGCAGAGGACTGGTTTTCAATTCATGAACAATGTTTTCCAGCTCTGGATTTTTTTTTTCCCCTTCATTTGGTCACATGAGCGTAAGACCTTAATATTTTTGAAACAGATTAACTGTTCATGGGAGGCTCTGTAAGGCGATTCTTGTTCACTTCTGATTCTTTCTTCAGCTGTCAAAGTAGAGCTTAACCACACAGTGGCTAGTTAAAACACTACGGTAGTATCTCCAGTCCATCTTCTCACTTTTCTCTCTCTTGTCCCGACCAGGATCAATGCCACCTGGTTTTTCTTGAGAATAAGAACCTTTTCTGTCCTTCCTGCTGCAGTCATGCTGATGGCAAGGTTGTTCTTCGCATGTCAGAGCAATGCCAAGCACAAATACAAGCTGGGCAGAGAATGACTTGAGAGCAGCCCTGCAGTGAAAGATTTTGGGTGTTGATTGATGACAACCTCCACATGACATGGCACCATGCACTTGGCAGCCCAGAAAGCCACTTGTATCCTGGGCTGCATCCAAAGCAGCATGGCCAGCATGGAGGGAGGGGATTCTGCCCCTCTCTTCTGCCTGTGTGAGACCCCACTTGCAGTGCTGTATCCAGCTCTGGATCCCAACATAAGAAAGACGTGGATCTGTTGTAACAAGTCCAGAGAAAGCCACAAAGATGCTCAGGGCTGGAGCACCTCTCCTATGAAGGCAGGCTGAGAGAGCTAAGGTTGTTCAGCCTGGAAAAGTGAAAACTCCAGGGAGATCTTAAAGCACCTTTCAATACCTAAAGGGGGCCTGCGGGAGAGCTGGAGGGCGACATTTTACNAGGCTGAGAGAGCTAAGGTTGTTCAGCCTGGAAAAGTGAAAACTCCAGGGAGATCTTAAAGCACCTTTCAATACCTAAAGGGGGCCTGCGGGAGAGCTGGAGGGCGACATTTTACAAAGGTGTGTAGAGACAGGAAAAGGGGGAATGGCTTTAAACTTAGAGATGCTAGGTTTAGATTAGAAAGAAATTCTTTGCTAGAGAGTAATGAGGCTTTGGAACAGTTTGCCCAGAGAAGTTGTGGATGGCCCATTCTGAGAGACTGGACTGTTAATGGTTAATGACTCAAACAATCCACTATTTGCCCAAGTGCCATGCAGTTGTATATATCCATCACCAGAGGCTACAGCTGGGTGTTGAACAAGATAAGGGAAGGAGCTGATATGAGGCAAATCCTTGGAAGCAGGGATAATGCTTTTTATCATGCCAAAGTTCTTACTCAAGTGGGCTCAGCTGTGAAAAATCTGGAGTAGTATCAGGACATTCACACATAGTTTGAAGGTATTCATCCCTGGTGATGTGCCATAATTTCTGTAATGTATTAGGTGTCATAACCACCAAACACTTCTGAAGTGTCCCCTGATCCAAAGTATTGTATCATCCACTCTCCACCCCAGGGGAGGTACCTGGGTGCTCCCACCTGAACCTGAGTGACTATAATGCCATTGGACTCTGTTTTGTGGGCGTCCCCACCTCTGATGGAGGTGACCATCCCCACTGAGACAATCAGAAGAAGAGGACTAGTGGGATGCCATCAGCATCCACAGTGGTGATATTTTTTTTTTGACTGTTAATCTCATTCTTCTCCCTCTCCTCCCTTTCCTATTTATTTGTCTCTCTCTCACATTTACTGTTAAACAAAAATCTGTACTATTGACTATAGCATATGTTGTTGTTTGCTCCTTAATTCAGGCAGAAGCATCTCTCTAATGATTTTAATAACCATATCTTAACACCATTCCTGGAAATATTCAAGCCCAGGTTGTATGGGGTTTTGAAAAACCTGGTCTACTGTAAGGTGCCCCTGCCTATGGCAGGTGGTTGGGAACTAGATAATATTTAAGGTTCCTTCCAATCCAAACCATTCAATGATGGTTTTAGGATTCTTTTGCCTCATAGGTTTCCATTTAGGAGACGTGTGTGTAATGGAGTTTGGGTGTATTGCACTTCAGGGGCAGTGCTGTTTGCTAGATTCACGGTCAGAGTAGACCGCATCTACTCTTTGGGCTCTTCCTCTTTGCTGCCTTTTTTTCCTTAGAACAGCAGCTGTGTAGAAATAGCAGCTCCATTCTCACAGCAGCCCCTGCTTGGAGGTGGTCATGGACTTTCTGGCCAAATTAATATAGAGTAAACACAGAAAGAGATGCTTTGTGAAGACATATGGGTTCTATTCATGTCACAACAGAGCTGAGTTAAATTCTCAGGTGATAAGGTTTTCATCCTGACTGCCTAAAGGAAATTCAAAGGAGCCAGGAGTTGCACTCCATTTCAGTAACTCCAAGGTAACCCTGCCATGCTGACTGGTACATGCCTTCAGCAGATCTTACATTCCCTGCTTTATAGCAGTCATGATGCCTTGCTATTCCCCACCAGAACTGAGACTGCTGGAGTTCGGTTTTCCCAGATATCCTGCACAGTGACAAGGACCTTCATGGAGCCCAGAGTATCCATCTGCTAGGGTTTGTTGTTTTGGGTATTTTATTTTTAATTTTTTTTTTTAGGAAACAACT
>VWYI01035880.1:0-75648 GCA_013399455.1 Anthoscopus minutus
ATATAACAGTGATAGTATTTTAATTATAGGAAACATTTGAGGGAAACATAACAATCAAAGACATGGAATTTAACTACCCAAACCGACCAGAGGTAAAAATCCTCCAAGGTTTGAATCTAAAAGTAGAAAAGGGACAAACTCTGGCTCTTGTTGGCAGCAGTGGCTGTGGAAAGAGCACCGTCGTTCAGCTGCTGGAGAGATTTTATGACCCACTTGATGGAGAAATGGTAAGTATTTTTGCAAGAACACGTCAACATGCTAATTGAGGTTGCTCTTAATTGGTTTTCTGTGATATGAAAAGTACAATAGATATTTCTACTTTTATTTTTTAAGTACTTTTAATGTACAGATTGACAGTGACTCATTGGGTTTCCTTAATTAACTGAGATGTATGTATGTCTCTCAGTTTCCCACATTACAATGAATTAATGAAGATCTGTGTTGTAAAAATATGTCTGATCCACAGTCTCGTGATGGCTTTAAATTCAGGGTAAATTTCCTGAGGTTTTTATAATAAGAACAGTTTAAAAACTAATAAATATATGTATCTACTTCTGTATGATCTAGTAACAGAATTTGCCATCTATATTCATTTTTTAAAAAAGTAAGCATTGACAAAAGTAATTTTTTTTATAATTTTACTTGTCAGAAATATCTTTATGAGTATGCCAGCTTATCAAGTGATAGACTGAAAATACTTTCAGTAATTTTGGTTTAAAATATATGTCGGGTTTCCTATGCTACTTATTGAGCAGTTTTACAATTTTTTTTTCACATAATGGTACTGTTAATTGCTGTTGTTCTTTGGTTAATGTGTTCAGGGGAATAAGAAGGATTTTAGAACTTGTCTCCGCAGAGATACTCACAAAACATGACAATACTTAATAGAGCCTTGGTGCAATGGAAAATATTTATATTTTTAGGTTAAAAGGGCCCAAAAAGGTTCAGTGTAGCAAAATGATATGTAGAAAGAAGCAGCATAGGTGCCTCAAAAGTGTGTTTAACAAAGTGCAACTTCATTACCAGCATTTCTGATCTTGCATCCACAAAAAAACACAGCTAAACACAGTTTAACCACAATAAACAACAGTTTATTGCAGGGTAAAGCACAGACCTGTGCCCTAGAAACCACAAAAGTTTGCACTAATTCTCAAGCTGAGTTGTAATGTGAACTGAGTGAAAGGGGTTTAGCTTAAAGAAGAAGCTGTCAGAACAGCTGTTCACAAAAGTTCCCTCATTTCATTGCATTTTGAATCAGGTTCATTCTGACACCTTTTCCTTTGAAGAAAAAGCTATATTGGCTGAAAATTGACTGTTCTAGCACCAGCTGTGGAGTTAGTAGAATAATCTCCTCCAACAGCCATGGTATGAGGGGGGCAATTCTTCAACTACCCATCTGATCATGTCACCCAACACAGAGCCTGAGCGCTGCACTGGGTCACTCTAGTGGAGATTTAACAGCCCTTTTAATGTCCTGGTGTATTTGTGTCCAAGTTAAGAAAACTTGTGTAATTATGAAGCTGATACATAAAAAAAAAACATTGAAAATTCTGTTTTCATTTACCTAACAGAAAATGATAGTAATTTAGCAGAAGTATGAGAGAGTTGCCAAAAAAGAAAACTGGTGGCAAATGACAACTTAACCAACGCAGAAGGAAATTTCTTCTTTATAGATGCAAAATAGGGGAAAATTTTCCTGCTGAAGAAACAATTGAAAGAACTTTACCCAAAGTTCTTTGAAGTTGCCTCAGCATATCCTATCTTCCACTGTCTTCAAAACCCTAATTAAATATTAAAGTAAAGAAAAGGACTGGGGCAGCATTCACTTTCTATGAATACGAAAATTTTGGACATAGACAAGAAGGATGGGAAGAGATTGCAGTTGGTAAGGAAGAGCTAAGGAAAAGGCTGCAATTGCCTAACTTCTGCCTATGAATTTACAGTGAGTCTCAAATTCATATATAGCCATGTGACTAAAATTTAAAATGTTTGCTTTCTCAGCTTTTTGATGGCAAAAATGCAAAGTCACTGAATATCCAGTGGTTGAGAGCTCAGATTGGTATTGTCTCACAAGAACCAATCCTGTTTGACTTCACTATTGCTGAAAACATTGCCTATGGAGATAACAGTCGGCAGGTGTCCTTTGAGGAAATTGTTAATGCAGCAAAAGAAGCTAATATTCATTCCTTCATTGACTCTCTGCCAGATGTAAGTTATTCCCTTTCTTTCCTTCTCAGAACTGGATGTGAACTAAAGTGGCAAGGAAAAACTGTGTCTGCTTATAATCACCTGAGGTACAATAATTCTCTGAGATGATAATAAATCTGAAACAATTTTTAAAATATTTTCCTTACTTAATTGTTTTTACCATACTTATTTTTACTCTGGGAGATTCCATTGTCAGGTGGAGAGTGGAACTTTTAAGATCTCAGGGAAGAAAACACACAGTTAAAACTAACTGAGACCTGGTAGGAAGAGGTGAAGTTTACAAAGCTGAGTATTTGTTTTTAAGCTCCTGTCTTTCTTAAGCATATGTAAAAGATTCTGCTAGACTGATGAGTTTACACTTTCTTCCAGTTATACCTAGCCAGAATTTAAATTTCAGGTTCTTCTATGGTCTGAAAATTACTAAGGAATTTTTCTCCTATATATATGAGACAAACACATAATAATGTAAGTCTGAGCATCTTGGATCAGATGAAATGTCTGGCATGCACAAAATCTTGTCCTATGCAGTAACCAGGAAGACATAATTACAAGTATTCAGAAAGGCTAACAATTTAAGCACATTTCCCCTGAATACCCATCTCACGTTGTGTGACTTTTCAGAGTTTTAACCTCAGTTCAAACTGTCACAGACTTTCACTGACCTTTGGTGTTGTGTCATCTGGTTGAGAGAAACATTGCCATTTCAAGCTTAGTGTGGCTTGTTGCTTTGAATTTTTTAAACACTTGATGTTATAAAGATGTTTTCTAGTAGAAGATCTATAGATCTGTGGCAGAGAGAAATTCTGGTCAGTTGTTTTCAGAAAGCTACTGGTGCAGAATAGGCTGGTGTCAGAGTTGATATGCTTCAATATGCATCCAAACTGATTTTCATTCGCAGGCTGAACTTAATATATTTTTTGCAGAAATACGATACCCGTGTAGGAGACAAGGGAACACAGCTTTCTGGTGGCCAGAAACAACGTATCGCTATTGCCCGAGCTCTTGTACGTAAGCCCCAAATTCTACTTCTGGATGAAGCTACTTCAGCCTTAGACACAGAAAGTGAAAAGGTAACTTAAGTCTGAGCCAGGAATCTGGAATCTATTTTTTTTTTTTTATATTATGAGTACTGTTTTTAATCCCACAGTTTAAAGCCAAAAACTGGAAATATGGTGTCTTATGTAAATTACATATTTAGGCAAATAATAGACAAATATAAATGTCTTATCCCTCCTTGGGGGAAAAAAAATTTAAAATAAGTACTTTTTGCATCTGTATGGCAGTGGGCAGATTGAAGTTGCTATGAAGAATGAATTCCTTAGCCTAGAAGTCTTCAGGCTTCAACTGAGAAAGTGCTATCAAAATTGAATCAGAACACACAAATTACAGAAGCCAAAAAGATTGAGAATGCTGCCAGAGAACATTGGTTTTGGTTTCTTTTTCCTGTGAAACTGAAATGTGGCTTTCTTAAGTTTTCTTCTTCTCCCATTTCTCTCTGGTCCTTGCTACATGTTCATGGCTAAATCAAAAATTTTGAGTGAAAATTGCTAAAACATTTATTTCTGTTTTAAGCCCAAAGCTGTAATCTTGATACTACAGAGGTACAACCTAGCTGTAGAAAATTAACAGAGCGCCTACAAAAGTACTTGCTTTTAATGAGGCAAATATTATATTATAGATTATAATCTGGAAAGTTAAAATTTTCTACTAAGTTTTGATCAGTTGTGGGCTTGAAAAAATGAGGTTTAAGGGGAAAATGCCATTAAATAATCTCACGATTTAGTGTTTTCCTGATTCAATGCCTGTTAGGTATTGAAATTTAACCTCTTACTTTATTCTGTGTTAATAAACATAAGGAATAAATACATGAAAGCAGAGATTGTTTTTAATATCTTTCTGCCAATGATAGTTTTAAGAAAATGTGATTCATGAGACTCCCTGTGAAATCAAGAGAACAAGTATGATAGCAGCTGGCCCAGGAATATTGACTTGACTACCATATATCAGTCATGATATATAATGAACCAATCAATCAGTCATGAAAGGAATCTATTGCAGTCCCCAATTAAACCTCCTCTTCACACAAAGGCCAATACTGAACTCAGATTTAGATTATGCTGTGTCTGGTAGGGTACTTGAAAATTTCAAGGAGATTCAGTAGAGATGTTTTTGTACCTGTTCCAATGCTTAATTATCCTTGCAGTGAATCCTTTTTTTAGTCAGAACATCTTCTACAATTTAAGGTCATTTTCTCCTTTTTTCCTGCCATGCATCTCAGTAATATTCCCGATTCCTTCTAATTCTCTTAACTATCACAGCATTATCCACTCTTAACAGTCTGGACTCTGCCAACACAGGCTAATTCTAAATCAAGAAGCTTGAGCAACAGATATTCCCTTTCCTTCACTGTCTAATATATTAGAGTTTACAGATGGCAATTGAGGTGTATCACATAGCAGCTGCCAGAATAGCTCACCTTTTGGTTTGTTCATTGTGCAGATTGTCCAGGAAGCGCTGGATAAGGCTCGAGAGGGCCGTACGTGCATCGTGATAGCTCACCGCCTCTCCACCATCCAAAATGCTGACAAGATCGCCGTGGTCCAGAATGGCAGGGTCATAGAGCAGGGCACCCATCAGCAGCTTCTGGCTGAAAAAGGTGTCTACTATTCCCTGGTCAATGTTCAAAGTGGGTAATGCAATGTCTCAGTTAAAGGCAGTTACTTATCTCTGAATTGTCACTGTGGCTACTTCTGTCATGGTAGTTATTTCAATATCAACAGTCAGTCTTAATACCTTTGGTCTTCTTCATTCCTTTCATAAGTTATACAAACCCAAGAAATACTAAGTAGATAAGTACCAGTTTCTCACTACTAGTTTTCATTATTCAAGACTTTTCTGTGTGGCCAAAGAGATGCCCATTGCACTCATGAAAGTAGAAGCATGCTAAGCCAAATGTAATTAATATTAGCTTGCTTTGAACTCTTTCAAAAAACACACTATTTAGGTGTAAGCAACTTGGAAATATTTTCATGCTCATTAAAAACAGTTTTGCTCTTGTCAGAAATAAACCTCAAGCCTTATCCCCACTGTGCCTGTGTAAGACAGTCAGTTTAGCCTATTAGGCTTGTTGCCAATTGTTATGAGAACTTGCAGGTCAGCTGAAGCTTGATGCCAGATGTCTCTTGTTATGATGTGGAGTTTTAACCTGGCATGTCAGCAAAGGCCTTGAAAATGTGGACACAGGCTGAAAACAAAGGTCTGAGAACTGTAAGTACCTTGCTGATGTTTAGTTACTGATCGTTGAAGAGTTGCAATCTTAGAAGAGGAAAAAGACTGCTTGAAATGAAACAGAAATTAAACAGTAGATAAAGAAAAAACCCAAGACTACAACTGATGGGCAAGACAAGGCATCTGCTGCAGCCTGGGAAAGTACTCTCTGCATGTCTCTCAAAGTCCTAGGAGTCAGAGTTCAAGGACTAAGAGCTCTCTAAAGACTGCAATATTTTATACAAAGTGAAAATCTTGGATTTGGGCTTGGAGGAGGGGGAAGGAAAGCATCCTTTTCAGTGATGATGTCCTTGGTTGAAGAGCTCTTGAACCTGAGCACTGCTGTGACTGAGACTCTCAAGGACTGTAACCATCGGTGCTAAATTCTTGGTGTTTGCCCTGGGATATTGTATATTTGCTAATATTGGATGGCTGTTAAGGGCTAACTGCTTTGAATATGGAATAATATTGATTAATAATTACTAAAAACTAAACAGTATAAATGCATTTTGTTAGTGAGTATTTATGCAGTAAAGTTTTGGTTTTCAGTTTAAAACTGTCTTGATTAATCATTTGTTCACACTTCCATCATAGCAACTTCTCATTCCCTGAGATTCATACATATGGTCTGTCTTAACTACACTTAGATATTTATTCATGCAGAACCAGTCTGTAAGCAGATAGGCTCATCAATTAGGCTCTACCATGTACTAATTACCCTCTACAGAATGTTGATTGATGCAGTCTCATTGCATTCCTCTTGAATCACATACCTATTTTCTTTTGTTTCTGTCTTAGACGGAAAACCAGTTTAACTGGAAAATTTGTTTGTTTCCTATTTATGCATTGCTGGATACAATAAGGTTCTTGTCCATCAATAAGGATATTCTGCATAATAATATAAGCAAATTATACTTGCAACTGTAAGAATCAAATAGGTATATTTCAACATTATAGTCTGAAGATTCATGTAAGAACATACTTAAACTGAGTTTATTTTACCAAACTCTGGATGTTAGTATTTTGTTTTTGAACTGGAATTCTTAGTTATTGTGTAAGTAATGAATGGGTTATTTCCCCAACTCATTTCAAAGATGCTTGATTTACCAGACCAATTTAGCTCTTCATGAAAATCAAGATATTACTGTAAATATTTTACCAGAAACACCTGAAAACCAATTTTTTAAATTTTGGGCATGTAGTTTAGAATATATTTCAGAAATTCATGTCAAATGCAGAAATTTTCCAAAACAGTCTATTTTCCCCCATTCTCTTCTTCTACATTTTTAGAGAAGTATTTTTGAGACTCATGCAAAGTTTGTATACTAATTCCAAATCCTCTCTAAATGCTTGAAGGGCTATGCTGCTGCTCACAATTATGTCCTTCTCAGAATTTTTTTCAGAAGACCATTACAGCCATATTACTACAACTGAGCTACATTCAATACTTCATCGTCTAGTTTATAGGCACAAATCCAAAAGGACAAAGATGCCTCCAGAAATGTGTTCTTCATCATATCCTATTCATACACCTTTAAATTGCAATGCTTTACCCAAAGAAAGGGTTGACTGAAATAAGAGAATTCTGCTTTAAGGACCATTATTGTACCACAGCTTTCCAAGCGGAGGAAAAGAGGCTTAAGAAGCCTTGGTCCTTAGCTCTGCCTTTTCAGTTAGACTCTGACCATTCTGGCTCCCCTTGATGCCACCAGACACTTGTCTGAGCTCCAAGTCCCCCTGTTGTATAGTCAGCTCTTGTCTTTGCCCATAAGCACCCTGAACACAGGATGATATGTATATGTTGTTATTCTGAAATAATAGGCCTTTTTATTCTCTGTCTTTGAGAGCCTGCAGCAGTTTCAAGAAGTTTTGCAAGGAGGCAATTTAACATTTCCCCACACATCTGTTGTGCCTTCTTTTTTAGACACATTATCTTTGAGCAAGTATTGGAGAGATGTCAGCTTTGACCCCACCTTGGCAATCCTAAACAGTTTGCAAGCAAGTGCCACTGACTGTGGGGAAACAGAAAGCAAGGACTTAAGTTCAAGAGTCTGATAGCCCTCCCGCTGAAACAACTAATCAAAATAGAGTTCTCAGAAGAAAAAGAGGATTTAGGTCTACAAAGTCATTCTTACTGCAGATTCTTATCTGGCTAAAATACCTGTGTCTTATTGCCCGGCTTTCTCCATCGTACTGACTCCTTCAAGGATAATTGGCTGTTCCTTATGCAACAAGTATCTCATTTCTAAACCCTTCTATTTCTGACATAGACTGAGAGCATGAGTAAACTCCATCATTCTCCCTCACCTCCGGAGTTTCTGAAGGAGTTTTTCTCACCAATACCATAGACCGTGTACCATGTCCAAAGGAAGACTATACATCAGTTCTGGATCTCCAGTAATATCTTCTTCAGGCATTCCTTCAAAGTTCTTCCTGAACTATGCCACTTCCTGGGAGAGGTTTGATGGTCTTCCTCCCTAAGACTGAATTCCCGTCAATCCAGGTTTAGTGGAACCAGTTCTCCTTTCTTGCAAGTAAATCCTTTATATCTGATGTGTCTTTCCTATTGCTACACTTGCCTATAAAAGCAACCTTCCTGGTAGTTTAATTTCTGTAAGACAATAAATATCTCCTTTAAACATTTTTTAATGAGTAATACTTGTAATCATCCATAACACAAATAGACGTAAACTTAATCTCGTCCTCAAGGTGTATACTCTATTTGTACCTTTATAATAGTCCTACACCTCTCCCTCAAAATCCAGTCTAACTTGTAGATTTGGTCATTGGAAACAAGGAAACAAGATAGCTTGGAGGAAAGAAGAAACTTGATACACTGCTTATGAATATAGGGAAAACCCATTCAATTCTTGTGCAGAAAAAGCTACATTGTAAATGTATCTATGGACAGCCTAAATAACTGTTGTCAAGTATTCAGTCTTCTAGACAAATTGTATAGAACAATGTAGTTTAATCTAAAATTCATTCTGTGTTTCCAAGAAAGGATGTTATCATTATTCAAATCACCTTAAGGCAGTTAATTGAAAACTGAAAGTAAGAAACGGACTGTGGACATGATTATCTGAACCTGAGAGAGTTTTTCAGCCTGACAGTGACTGATCTGTTCCCAAGGGAAAATCTTCTGGGAAAATTCTCTTTCAAGGACTGTTTTTTGTAAATAGGTTTTGGTTCTCAAACCAATCTCACACAGGTGTTCTAAATGTGTTTTTCTCTTGTTCCACCAATGGGACCAGAGAGGTGGCTCCTTTGGCAAATCGTGTTGACCTGTATCAGAACACCTTATAAAAAAGGTTGCTAAACCCTGAAATAAAGGCTTCCTGCCTCATTCTGAGAAAAACCTCAGCTGTTGTGATATTGAATCCACGCTGCTATTTCGTGTCCTCTAGCAACACAGGACTAGCAGTGACTTCAAATGTTTTGCTGTGGATTTCATGAACTGTAGACCTAATAAAAACAGAGAACAGGAAGGAAAAGAGCAGAACAGACAAGGGCAACTACCTTTATAAATCCCTGTTATTGAAAGGTGAGTACATTTCATTTTGTGTTTGCATGCTTATTCCTGTATACATTTCATTCCGGGTGTCCTCCACTAATGAGGGAGATCAGTGTCACCACGCTGTTGCTGTAGAGATCTAGCACAGGACTGCATGGAACTCACAGAGAGCATTCAAACCTAGGTCATTTCTCTAAGAAAATCTATCTTCTGCAGGGTTAACAAAGGTCTGGCCAATGAAGACTGGGGCACATTTCATCCTGTTCTAGAGTTGCTGTCACCAGCAGGTCAGATTAGCAACAATGTTCTATTTTATCTCTTCATATGAGGGTGTGAGCATGATTACCATAAACACCTACATTGTTAATGCCTTGGCATAGAGTAAATGAATGAGTGCTCTACTAAAATCAGCATCTTAGATCCTGCAATACATAATATTCTATAAAAATAAATCCATGAACACTGGCTGCAGCCTTACATTCACCAAGCTAGAGACATTTTTAATGAAAATACTAGAAATTGTATGGGGCTGTTTTGAAATGTCCCAATGTTTAAAGTCATCGATGATTTAGATAATTTAAATGTGAATGTTGTGCTTGTGTAAATATTGTGTATATAATCTCTGAGCAGAAATGGTATCGTTCGTTTGCTTAGTAAAGAAGACAAATATATTAAGAATCTTTGTTGAATGCGCAAACACTTGTTCTAAGATAAAAAAGAGTGGTACATGCATCATAGAACAAACAGAAATAGTTTCGTTTCTGTGTTAATTCTGATTTGGTTCTCAAATCACAGATGAAAAAGAAGTGAGTAACTTGATCAATCCAAGAAAAAAATTCAGTTCATTATATACAAGATGTTAAAGCAATGTTGAGGGAGAAGGAATGCATATCTATATGACACAGGAACTGTGGGATCCCACTTATGTGTCAGATGTCCATAATTAGGACAGCTTTCATTACAGCAATATATAAAAAAGCCAGGGTAGAACTTAGAAAGAATGCAACTGCTATAGAATCATAGAATGACTTGGGTTGGAGGGGACCTTAAAGAACATCTAGTTCCAACCCCTCTGTTGTGGGCAGGGACACCTTCCACTAGACCAGGCTGTTCAGAGCCCCATCCAAGCTGGCCTTGAACACTTGTAGGGATGGAGTATCCACAACACTTCTGGGCAACCTGCTGCAGTGCCTCATCAAAATTAGAGTAAGAGATTTTTTTCCTAGTACCTAATCTAAACCCGCTCCCTTTCAGTTTGAAGCCATTTCTCCTTGTCCTGTAGGTGCAGTGTAGGTGCACAGTGACCAGCATCACTGACTCTCTTTACTGCTGGGGCAAGCTGTTTGGTTAACACTGGCACCACACTTCTTTCTTTCTAGGCACTCTTGCCTGTCCTCAGGATTAACTTCTAATGTTCCCTTTTACAAAAGACATTTTGTACAGCTTTCATTTTGGATTAATCAATGTGCTCGATTGTTGCAGAAATTTTTCAGTCATTCTTTGACATGCATATATTTAATAGTGTTGTAAAGCAATTAATAATTTCCATGTTGTTCAACAAACAAAAAAAATAAAACTTTTACACACATTCCAAAGGATGAGTAGGAAAAGACATTATGGAATTAAGACATATTTCTCTGTCTATCAGATGAATTCCTAACCTAAATAAATTTGAGTTGCTCTACAGAAGATTTAGCTACATGTATCTATTTTCCACTGTAAAAGAAGATGAGTTATTAGAGTTATTTACATATCTGCTGAATCAAAAGCAGCTTAGACACTACCCTGCATGCATATTAGAGTTGTGAATTACAGTTCAGGATGCTAATATTTCCCTATTCAGCCTGTTAATGGTACATTCAATGAAGCATATAGCAATCTAGTTTTGCAGATGTTTATAATTTCATCACCTGCTATTTCCTGAGGAGCTTGATAAACAGTCAGAAGCTTAGTGGCTCACTTGGAGCCTGTATGTAGGCATTTGAAATCTTTCCTCTGAAGATATGATTATTCCTCCTAGCTCTCATTTCCACACTATTACCTGTGAGACCTCAACTGTAGAAAAAACATATGTAATTTCCATCTAAGAATATTTCATGCTGAAATGAAAATAAATTTTAAAATATATTTCAAAATTTCTCTCTGAGTACTTGTGAAAAGTTGAAATGCTAGAAATTTTCTGTGTTTGAACTTTAACACCAGTTTCCTTTGAGTTCATGATGAAAGGTGTGTATTTTTACTCTATTCTGTAGCTCAGTAGTTTTTCTTTCTATGGCTGTGTCTTTAAATTGCCACATGATGGCCTCATTTGTTAAAAAAATAGCTACACTGATCTGCATCATCTATTTTTTCTTTTTACTTCCTCATGTATGTCTTGTTTGACTCAATATATGCAGTATTCTTCTAACCTAAACAGCAATATTCTCTTTCCTGCCCAAGGGATTAGCACATCAGATTTACAGTTCTGACAGCATTGCTGACATGTCTTTTAAAGTCAGAATTCCTAAGACAAAGACAGTAGACACCGACTGCTCTTCCCAGCTTCTACTATGTCAAGCAGACCTGCTGGAGGCAATCCATGATGGTAGATAACATTTATCTCCACATTCAAATCAAAGGTCTTTCATTTATTTCTTCCTAATTTAATCTAATTTGTCATAAAACCTATTAAGATAAAGGAGAAGTATAAAGAAGAATCTTCCCATGTAAAAAATATTTCAGTGTATTACAAGAGCAAGTAGGTTTTCATTTAGTCTGGGTAATTTGATTCCAGATACAAAATTTGAGTTCAATTTTTTTGAACAGCTTGCTTCTTTAAGAGAAATTGCATTCAACATCACTATCATTCTACATTGAATTTCACATGACCTCTTCCATTTTATGGAACCAATACAGGAATTTACAAAATAGGATATTTAAATGCCACTTTTATATTACAGTGAAACTGTTCACCTGTGAGACAACAGGCATTTTACCACCAACATCAGTATTTTATACTAGAAGATTTTAGTATTGCCTGTTAATAAAAAGATAAAAGCTTTTCATAGTTTCTTGATTTTGCAGCTGAGGACAGGAAATTCAATGTTTGGTTCAATTTAATCTACCATAGACTTTAAAATATATGTTCAATACACTTTCATATGACCTAAATAAAAATAATTTTAAAGTAAGTTAGCTGTCTAATTGGTTAAACTGGCTGCAATGAGGACACAGAGATGTTTTATTGCTTTACACTGAGAAAATTCTGTTTCTAGAATGAGATTTCTTCATAGAATGAAAAAAATTCTAAATAACACACCAATAAACTTCTCATTGTAGTAAGTATGTACGTGCACAAACACTGCTTTTTTCTACTACTTCAGTAGCAGAAGAAGCAATGGGTCCAATTTTATCTGAACAAGAGAAAACATTTTATTATTGTGAGGATGGATGTACACTGGAACATGTTGTTTAGAGAGGTTGTAGAGTTTGCATTCAGATATCCAATGCTAAACCAGTTCTTTCCCCAAAACTACTCGTTATACTTGGCCCTCCTTTAGCTAGGCATTGGACTAGACAGCCTCCAGAGGTGCCCGTGAACCTCAGCCATTCTGTTTTTCTATACAGGAAAAATCATGGTCAACTGTGTGGATCAACCAATTAAATATATCCACTTCACAGGGTGACTTTCAGAATGTAAAAACCATTCAATACATCGCAAGCTGTATTAAGAAGTAAATAGCTATCCAAAAATGCTTGAACATAACTTCATAGACTTTTGTACAAAGAGTATATAAAAGTCTCCCGTGCCTCAAAGATGACTATAACACAACAAGAAGAGTGTTATGGAAATACTTTATGATCTCTGCTGACAGCCTGGGGCAAACAATCACATTTGGGTTCTGTCTGCCAAAGGAGAAAGAAGGTTGTTTTTTCACTCTTACCAACAAGCAGTCATTTCTAACAGAACATTGTTTTGACATCATGACAGTAAGCCACAACTCAGTGAAAGCCAGGGACTGGCAAACCTTTTTTAGGAATTGCAGATAATTAATTACAGGACAACCACAGGCAGCTAGAGTGGATGCTCAGGTACTGCCATGGCTGCTTCTCTCTGCTCTTCAGAGAGCAGCATTTCCTCTGCCACCTCCTCAAGGTACTCCAAGACCCTTAAAGGCCACCCTGAGAACTCATGATGAAAGAAATACTCTGAGTTCCTCCAAGTTTCTAAGAGCCCTCATGCTACCAAATCTCATTCTGATAAAATTTTTTTGGTTAAATTTTTTGAGCTTTTCATCCCTTCTCAACAAATGCTATCAAACTCTGGAAAGACGACACTGATTTTGTATATATAAACACAGCCATCCATTAAACTAATTCTAGAGAGAAAATGCAGCTTAATTTAAAGCTTATTTTAAAACTCTCAGGCAAATTTTTCTTTATTGGTACATCAGTCAATATTTTTTCTAAGAGATTTTCCTTATCCTCTGATAGGAAAGCTGGAGGGAGAAATGATGAGGTAATAGTCATGTTGTGACTGCTCTTTTCTTGTAATAGAGATCTCAAGTGAAGGTTCTCTAAAGATTACTCTACTATTTGGTTAATCTTATTATAAATATTTCACAGAACTGTAGGAATTCAACTTCTGTTATGTCTTTGAGCTAACATCATTTTATGAGTGAGGGAGCACTGTGCATTTTCCAACCCTAATACCCGTCTGTGCCAGATCACTTGTACTCTTCCTCTATGCCCACATCTTTCACTCCTCATTGCCCACTTGCACTCCAGAGTTCCCATTTTGCCACTAGTCCTGCCTGACTAGCAACCTGGTTTCTCTTCTTCCTGCCACAACTTTCCTGTTCATCCTTCTTCCACTTCTCTGATGCTTTCCCTCCTCTGTCAGTGGGGAATGACCACAGGAGGGTGAGGCATAGTCCAATGCACAGATTGCTGCCACATGTCTCATTCTGAGGGGGGCCCTGGGGGAGGGATCTCTCACAGATGGGTTTTTTAGTGACATCTCCAAGGAACAGGGAAAAAAAATGCAATGTTTGCTCAGGTGGTGGCTACCTTTTTCATTGCATTTAGAGTTGGTTTTACAAAAGGCTTGACACTTTTGATTCTGGCCTTCAATTCTGTTATGGAATTCTCATCAGCTCTCCATGCAAAGATATGAAAAACTGAGTTTTCAATAAACTGGTGAGCCATATCTTCTATAATCCAATTTGGTATCTGTAAGATTTAAAAATGCAATCTGTCTCTTAGTTAATTTAGATCTTGTCTACTTACAGAAAGGTGTGAATAGCTGCGTGATGACATTGGTGCAACTGGAGAAGAGCAAAGCCTCCAACATGGACTCAGATATAATTCTGCAAAGTTTCCATTTGTTGGCTGCTTTTATAACAGTGGCTAAAGGGTTTTTTCATTTTCCTAATATATTTTTTTGCTGATTTTTTACTTTCCACTCCTTTTTAATAGTTTAAAAAAGCATCAAAAAGCATGTAGAGATGAGTCCCTTTCTTAAAGCAAATATGAGGTCTGTAAGACCTCATAAACTCAGTGAGAGCTACAAACTAAAAAGACAAGCACATGGCAAAAAGCCCTGAGTATAATACTAAAATACCAAGGTCATGCACATGTATTTATTTGTATTACATTTTGAAATATCAGTCTTGCCATCTTTTTGATCTTTTATCTAAATATAAACAGCATGGCCACAAAACCCAGCAAGTTTGGAAACTCAAAATTCAGTAACTACTGTCACTCACAGAAAACATGTTCCATCCCTTTGTGCTCCAGCTGCCACTGTTAGCTAGCTCAGCTAAGGAACATCTTTGGGTGCCTTCACTTGGCTTCCCAGTCCAATACAGCACCTCTCTCTGGTCACTCTGTGCTGTTCACTACTCTCATAACTCTGATTCTCTTTTTCCTGCTCCTCCTCAAGGCACTGTTTGCCAGCCATTTCCTGCCATGAGTGCACTAAACCTGATGTAGGTTTTTCCTCATGGCTCAGAAGTGGGAATGACCTTCCCTGTTACTGAGACCAGATCTTGTTTTTGTAGGAAACAAATGTATGACCTGAGCTTTTTAACCCCACTGCTTCAGGAAGGGTACTCTACTCCTTTGAAGACTGAACATCTCTTTCCAGCAAAACAAATACACATTTCCTGTATATTAATTTGTCCCTGGACCAGGACTAAGCCTTTGCTTTAGTAGCTCACTCCTGTGGGTTTACTTTCCTGTGCTGTTTATAGAAATAAATCTTTGATTCTCTCAGATGGCATTTTGCTAAGCAACGAAATTAAGTCATTTTAGTTTTCTCATAAAAAAACATTTCACTGATCATATTTTTCTGTCATTTTGTCATATTGTATTTCACATAATTATGTTTCATCTGCTTCTCACATTACTATTCTCCAATATACTTTCCCTAAGTCTGTAAGATATTCTGGTATTCTTTTGTCCTGGTCTTCTCACTGCTTTTCTGTACTGATCCTCTCAGTTTTGTACTATCAGAAAATTTAGTTATTATGAGTATTGTTTGCATGCCAAAGTCATTATGTAAAAGCAATATATCCCAAGACTGAGTGAAGAATTAATGTTGTCAGCTCCCTTGGGTATCTTTACCTGTGGATGCTGAATACCTCTGTCTTACTTCAAACTCTTTTTTACCCTACTGTTCTTTTATTAGTTCACAACTATTGTTTAATAATTTATCTCATGGCTTTAGGACAAATTGGCATTCGTAGGCATTAAAGAAGTCCCAATGGATTAGTTTTACTGGGTCTAACCTCCCTAGGTTACCTAGGTACCTCCCAGTACCGAAGAAAAATAATTGGGTTAATTCTTGGCTTCCCTAACTCATGACATAATTGCCATTTATTTCAGACTTTAGTATTTTCTTTAGGATTTGTTTGCAAGCTTCCTGTGCTGTTTTTTTTGAGATAAAAGTGCAATTTCTCAGGTTACTGTTTCTGTTGTAACTCTTTAACTCTATGTCTCTATCCACAATTTGAAAATAATCACTAAAAATCTTTGATACTGAACCATGAGAAGCACATTCGTTCCTTGCTATTTTCCCTTTCAGGTCAGATGTGGTAATTAAGATACCCCAAATCATGTTTGTCACCCTGCTTTTGGTACCATGCATTTTTGTGGGTGTTTTTTACTGAAAGTTGAGGCTGCAGATAGTTTCAAGGCCATCCCTGGTGCAATTACCATCTCAATACTTTTTAATTTCTAAGACACATAAAATGAAAACCCATTGATGCAGACCTTTTCTCTGTGTGTTCATCTGCAATTAAAGTAAGAAAAAATTGCTCAGTATATCACAAGTATAGAGAGGCAGTCGATATATTTTCTTGTACTCTTAGTGAGATCTTTCTTGGGCTTGGATTACTGTTTCCAAAATTTTTTATACATCTTCAGTGTATTTCAAAGGAAATTTATGCATAAACACAATGAAAGAAAGGGTAATTTCTTGTATGTTCTGGGGGGGTTTTTGTGGGTTTTTTTCCTTTCAGGTACCACAAAATAGAAGATGTCAAACACACTGCTATCAAACAGGCTATGTCAGCAAACATCTCTATGGTTATTGCTTTCTTTTGGATATATAATAGGTCTTAGCTTTCTGATATGGAATCATTGTGATATTTTCTAATTTTAATAGAGTTCACAACCCTAAGACTCTTCTGCTTGATGCGGCAGCATCAGCTTTGGATATTGAGAGTAAATCAGCAGTGAAGGCAGCACTGGACCAGGTCAGTACTGGTCAGTGTTGAAGTGCTTTTGTCAGTGCCTATGGAATTCAGTTAATGATGTTATGTATGGGACTGAACAGCAGCAGGCTCTCCAAACAAGCTTTAGTCTTTCAAGCAACAGAGAGCTTAATGTGTGCTGAGACTTAAATATTCCCAAGCAGTTTTGGAGAACCCTGTGGTTTGTGCTCTTATTAACACCCAGCAAAGTAATTGAAAAACAGCTTGGGGTTTTCTGCTAGAGCAGCTGCTACATGTTGACTGCTGTCTAGACCTAACTTATAAACCACACCAACAATTCAAAGCAATAGCTAATCCTGTATTTCTTGCTGCCTGCTCTAAGCATGTCTGTGAACCATTTACAAAAGACTTCTACCTATTCCCCAGTCTGATTCAATCATATTTGCTGATTTATTCCCCCCTCTGTTTCTCTACCTTACTATGTATATATGCTTATGCTCTGGATGAAGACAAATTTTCACCACTGTACAGTTTCAGCAATGATCACAGTTTCTCTGTGGACAAAACATTCAGAGAACATTTCTCACAATACACTGTCACAGAAGTACCTAATCTACCTTCTCATTGTCAACAATCTTATAATCCCTAATGTCTACGTGGACACCTGATTGTCACTAATTCCAGCAAGAATTTGGACTCTTCTTTGAATTGGACAGTAGTTCTAATTCCTGATAATTCACACTACTTAGTGAGGCTATGCTCGCTGGCACAGGCAGGGATCTTTCTCCCAACCCATGACCTGTAAAGTGAATCCCAGAGACAGCAGGGCAGAGAACTGCTGATAGAGTCACATTTGGTGGGATTTCAAACTAAGTGCTGCAATATAAAATTTACAGAGCTTGTTTAAACAAGCTACTTAGCCTCTCACCTCCCCCACATATCTTTGAAATATGTTTTCCTATTGACATTTCTGACTGAGCCTAGCAGAAAGGCTTGCTGGGGCTGGACTAGCTCTGGTTGCTGATGTTGAGCAAGACAAAGTTAACCTCTTGTCTGTCAAACATTCATTTGTCCTCCTCTTGCCTAATTTTTCTCTTCCTCACTGCATGAGCATGTACCTCCCCAGAAGGTTTACATCCAAAGTAGACTAGACTCTTTTCCCTGCAGGCTTCACCAAACCTCTGATGAATCTCTGATTACTGGTTTTGTGAATGGGATGTTCTGCTTTTTAAAATGAAGGATCTTAACTTGATTTTTTCTACATTTTGATGTGATTTTAACTTCTTAGTATCACCTCAGACATAGTGAAGCTCTCAGACTATCAAGAAAAATCATACTTTTTTAATAGGATGGTTTGAATGGCTGTCATTTCCAGTTCTTAAAATCATGTTACAATATAAAGATATCGGGTTTAATTAGAAATTTCATGGACAATATCCCATACATTAAAATTTTATCTTTTATTTCCTAATTGTAAAACACATATTAAACCACTTATATTCTAGAAGTTCAAAATATTTAGTGAAGATTTTTAAACTGAATTATATAAAGATTGTATTAATTTCTTGGATCCTTAGATATTAACGCAAAGTTGTCCTAGCAAACACTGTCACAATGTGCCTGTAAATACATCTTTGTAGTGACCAACTACATACTTCTAAGATTTATTTTATTATTTTTGAGTAAAAGATGCAAGAAACAATATGAGTAACAGAAGTATGATTTAAATCACAATTTTAGATAAGTGTTTTCAACTAATTCAATTGAGTCAGGGCAAGAAAAATTGTTAAGTGATAATTTTTTTTTGTATTTTTTAAGTGTTCTGATATTGAATTATCATGAACATACTTAATGTTAGATAGTCTTTTTTCCAGTGAAAGCTTGACACCTAACTGGGGAGGATGCTGAAGGGGAAGTCTCAAAAGTATAACTTTTAGATATTTGTGTTTAGAAGGTAATAGGGCATGATAAAAACAGAGTACCTCAACATATATTTTTATTGAAACCATATTTTGCAGTATATGATTTAAGTTACATTTTTGTTTTAGTCTACCTTGAAGAAACATAACAGTAAAGTATTGTGAAATTCAAATTTCTTAGCTGCCCATTTTAATTTTTGCTAGAACACCATTTTAAAATATTTTGTTCAACTCCATTATGAAGAAAGGAAATATTATATGTTCCTGAAAATGTTCATCTGGGTTGGAAAAGGATTCTACACATAGCTCAGTGGCTCAAAATGCTGATTTTATAGCTGCATTTGAAAATTATGTCATCACAGAATGAGTTCATAATCAATTAATGGAACAGAATGGAGTTTAATACAAGCTTGTCAATATGCACATAACTTTTCTCATAGCTGTTATTACATTGTAATATGATAACATCTAACTGGATTGAATTGCTCCCAAATGTACTTCCAGTTTTGCAGTGTTTTCTGTGAAAAAACTCTAAGGGAAAAAACTTCCTTGAAGAGTGCTAAACTTCAGATTAAGAAAAAGCCATATTAAGTGTTCAAGTCTAATTCAAAACTGTGAATCAATGGAATTCTAAGAATTTTTTTTTTCAGAAGTATGACATTAAAAATAAAGTATATGTGTAGGTAAAAATTAACAGTGTGGCAAAAACAAAGTTGTGGAGCTGATTGCATCTCAGGTTACTTTTCCAAACCATTGTGTAATTAAATCACTCAGGCTGGAGATCAATATCTATTCCAACCCCTGCTGAAGGCAGGGCACAACTCTGAGGCCAGGGCAGGGTGCTCAGGGCTGTGTCTTGTTGGCTTTGAAACACTTCCAAAGATGGAGACTCCACATCCTCCCCCAGTGCCTCCCTCCTTAATTTTGAAAGTTCAAAACCTTTTATGAAAGTATTTTTTCAAATCAACAGCATCTTAGTGTCTCAGGCTCCTGAAATTTTATCAACCAGACATGGTTTATCTTCACTACTTTTATTATCTCCCAAGCTGTCTCCTGAACTTCTCAAGCAGTTTCTCTCAGGCCTACACTTTGAAAAAGCTTTATGTTTCATTTCCTATTCTTCTTGGCTTCCTCATAAACCTGAAAGTCCCTCTCATTGACTTTCTGATTCTCTTTTAATTGAAGGCTTTTTATATAATTCTTGCATTTTAAAGAGACTTTCTGGCAGGTCTCTTCAGTTAACTTAGTGGCTAAAACAAACACACACCCATACACTCACAGACCCACCCCACACCTCACTTATGAGTTCTAGTGTAATATCAAAGTTTTCATTAAATTGTTCAGAAGACTTAATGAAACCTGGTACTTGATTGGGCTTTGCAGAAATACTCAGCTCTTACTGATCTTTCTTCTTGACAGGAACTGTAGTTTTTATTTATAATTCTTCATCATTTGAAAGTATAGGATAAGACAGAATCATAGAATCACAGAATGGTTTGTGTTTGAAGGGACCTCAAAGATCATCTATTTCCAACCCCCCTTCCATGGGCAGGGATACCTTCCACCAGACCAGGTTGCTCAAATCCCCCTCCAGCCTGGTCTTGAATACTTCCAGGGATGGGGCAGCCACAGCTTCTCTGGGCAATTTGTGCCAGTGCCTCACCTCAGTTTTCTTCCTAATATATGTCCACTCTCTTTCACTTTAAAACTGTTCCTGCTCATCCCATCATTAAACTCCCTCTCCAGATTTCTTGTAGTCCCCTTAGGTACTGGAAGACTCCTATAAGGTCTTTTCGCCCTCTCTTCTACAGGCTGAGCAAACTCAATTTTCTCTGTTTTCCTCACATGAGAGGTGTTCCAGCCCTCTGATCATGTTTGTGGCCTACTTTGGATTTATCCAACAGGTCCATATCCTTATGCTGGGGCCCCAGAGCTGGATGCAGCACTGCAGGTGGGGTCTCTCACCAGGGCAGAGCACAGGGGCAGAATCACCTCCCTCACCCTGCTGGCCACGCTGCTTTTGGTGCAGCCCAGGGTGTGGTTGGCTTTCTGGGCTTTTGTGGGTCATACCAAGCTTCTTATCAACCAATACCTGCAAGTCTTTCTCAGCAGGGCTGCTCTCAACCCATCCTCTACCCAGCCCTTATCCATGCTGCATTACCTCAGTGCAGGTGCAGGACCTTGCACTTGGCCTTGCACTGAACTTCATGAGGTTTGCAGGGGCCCACCCTGAGCCTGCCTTGAGCTCTGGATAGCTGCAAACACCTTTTAGCATCATACTGTGTTTTGTCTCAGGCAGCAGGAACTAAGCATAAACTACAGAAAGCAGTCAGTGCATTGGCTGTCTCAGAGGAAGCACAGAAAGGATCAATACTGACTGGACAAAAACCACCAGCCACTCAGAAAAGCATAAAAATGTTCAGAAAGCAGCATCATGAACTGAACATTGATGTAAAAGCTTGTGTCTCTGTATGCATACCTGTTTGTGTTTTCCATAGCTAATGGGATAAAAAAGGAGCACAATCTCACTTGAGAGGGTGCAACTTTTAAACAAAATGTGTGAAGGCATCCTGTGTGTCTGGGTAAGGATTCATAAATTGACATTGTCATACAATAGTTCTGTGGACATACCTTTTCCTCTGAAGCTAAAATTTTTTGTTGTGATACTTAAAATAGTTTGATTAATATTTTGAAAAAAAATTACTTTAATATGGGAATTGCCTACGTAGCAAGTCAATTAATTTAATTATAGAACAAAACCAAAGCCATGTAATTAGTCATACAACTGAAATAACACACCCTGAATAGAGAATAATTACTATTTTTGTCTAAATGTTTTGATATTTGTTGTCTAAAATGCTTGTGTTGGCAAATGATTCCTGGAAATCAAGATATAATTATCAAGCTGTCTAAAGACCTAAACTTGCAAAAGATCATATTCCGCAACAAGAAAGAAACAATTCTCTCAACATTCAATAGCATCAAATGCAAAAATTGGTTTAAACTCTCAGCCTCTGTTTCTGGATAGTTCAATGAAAGGTAAGTGACTTAATGTACATCTCATTTACATGTGCTAATTTCTTTATTTATTGCTCAGCTATTTTTTCTTGCCCAGTCTGCAGAGTCGTGAACAACACTTTGCTTCCTTCTGCCTGATGTCTCTGAGAAAACGGTGCCTTTTCTGGAAAGACATCCAGCCCTTGCCCTCTCTTCAGGCAGAAACAGCCTCAAAATTCCAAGGTCTGTGATGCCCTTGGAAAAGAAGATGCTGGTATAGCTGTTATGGATATTTCTCAACCTAATGTGTCCATCTCATCTCATCTCATATCTCATCTCATCTCATCTCATCTCACTCATCTCATCTCATCTCATTTCATCTCATCTCACTCATCTCATCTCATCTATCATCTCTCTGTGGTGTGGCCCTGCACAGCCCTGCCCCAGGAGTGAGAGACTCACCAGCACATCCTTGTGCACACAGAGTTGTGTTGTAGTCAGGATCTGAGCAGGGTCAGGGGCTTCCTCTAGAAAATAACCAGCAGCACTACAGGTTTTGATTGTAAGCTCTTAGAGAGAGAGGGGGAAATCCTTGGTATTTGTAAAGTGCCTATAACAAGTACAGGATCTGGTGGGGCCTGAAGACTGCTACATGACATACTTATTTCTTAAAAACTGTCTCATTTCTCTTTCACCTTACAGGTGCTAAATTAGGTTTTAAAAGCCTGGGCTACCTCAGTTACAGCTTGAATATTTTTTACATGGTAATATTTTTTATTTATATGCACATAGTCACTTTACTTATCTGAAAAAGATAAAAAATATGATAAAGTAATTTAAAAGCCTTTTTTTCTTCTTGCAAACAGGATTTCACATTAGGCCAAACTAGAGAAATCCTTACAATGAGGCTTTGATCCATAGTATTTAAGGCACTTCTGGCTCAGGTAAAAGCATTATACATTTAGTTTCATGGAGCTTTAGAAATGTTTGTTTGTTTACATTACATAAACTGTCTTTGTGTTTAATTAATGCTGTGATCCTGCCCATAAAAGTACCACACTGCTCTTCAGTTCAGTTTAGAAACCAGCTGTGCTAAATCTTCAGAACAGGTCCAGGTAGATATTTTGAATAGTTTTAAAATGTAACTGTAAGTTAAGTGTAGAAAAGCTCAAAGGTAACTGTGGTGTTTATTTGCTGTTTTAATAAAATCAAAGAACCTTTGGACAGAGGACCAGAGAAAGTAGATTGTCCTCTGTAAGCCTTCAAGGACAGCTAACTCCATGTACAGACTAGGATCCATAAAAAATTACTAGTGAAGAGTGTAGGACCTGGATATGTGATAACTGCACTCACTAAACTGGTGGCTGCTCCTCTGTAGCAGGCACAGAGCCAGAGACAGTCACAGGAGGATCAGGTCTAGGAGCAGGGTTCTGCTGTCTGTAGAAGAACAGTCAGCAACAAAGTTAGATCTTCTAAAAAGATTCAGCCTGAAATGCAAGCAGGGCTGTCTCCAGCTGCTATGCAGGGAGGAGTGTGGACATGATTTTCTGAACCTGAGGGAGTTTACAGCCTGACAGTGGCTGATCTGTTCCCAAGGGAAAAATCTTTTGGGAAGTTCTTTTCAAGGACTGTTTTTTGTAAATAGGTTTTGGTTCTCAAACCAATCTCACACAGCTGTTCTGAATGTGTTTTTCTCTTGTTCCAGCAATGGGACCAGAGAGGTGGTTCCTTTGGCCAATCACGTTGACCTGTATTGGAACACCTTATAAAAGGGGCTGCTAAACCCTGCAATAAAGGTTTCCTGCCTCATTGGGATTAAAACCTCACTGTTTGTGAGTCCACGCTTCTTTTTGGTGTCCTCTGGCAGCAGAGGAGAACAGCGAGGCTCCCCACAGAGTGTGTAACCAGCCCTGGAGCTCGGCACTGGCTGCCTCCTGGAGCTGGTGCAGCGGGCGCTGCTCCGCGCCCCGACCGCTGCTCTGCGCCGCGTGTGAGACACCAGCAGAAACTGCTAAACCCTACCTGGGAGCCACAGCCTGCACTGGTGCCTGCCCTGAGGACTGCACAGTGTTTCCAGTTTATATTTTAGCACAGCTAGTACTAATTCAAATTTTTTTCTTCTTCTTTTGTTGCCATTCCTACCCTTACCAGCTGATACCCTAACAAGTATTCTTTTTAATTCATTGCATATTTTAGGGAAATGTTAGTATTCAGCATCTTATTATCAATCCACAGCATCACTTCACTCCTTTTCTGAATTTCTATTAACTTTTACTCTCACCTGAGCCAGCTGTAGGCATTCTTGTGATCCCTGAAGGGGCAGAAAGCAGAGCAATGTGAGACTAGACCAGACACCTCCTTCCCTTGTCATTCTCTCACTACAGACAGCAGTTTATCCCAGCCACAGCAGTCTCATTTGCCCACAACCCCACCACTTACTGAGCCCATGCAGCTGAGTGAAGCAGCCTCCAGAGGGTAATTTCTCTCTGAGAAGTTCTCAGAGCCAGCCTGAGTCACATCAGCTTCACTTGCTAACCCCTTTCTGAAGTGACCTTTCCCCTAGTTTATATGGGAAGGGATTATAGGTCACCTCCTTGGAAACCAGGTCCCATGAGACTTCTTTGAGCAGCCCAGAGGGAAAGTGAGGTCTCTCAGACAGTGCTGACTCTCAAAAAGAAATCTTAAGATTATCTCATGGCGGTGACATTTTAGTCGTGATATTTGGCTTCCTGGATCTAAATAAGACAAACGTCTTGTATTTATTTCAGATATTTCAGTTTTCAAAGATGTGTTTTAAAGTTACTGGTCCCTCTGACCAATTAATTTGAATTGTCAATGGATAGAGAAGTATATAATTGACAAGATATTTTTCTCCTAAAAATAATATCTTCCAGATGAGGAAGAGGTGGTGTTGAGAAATCTTTCAGACTGCACACTGTTTCACATATGTGTTCTCAGACGCCACACAGATTTTGTAGCAACACTCAGAAATACTTTATAGCAGAGTTACAGCTCTCACAGTACTTGTAACTGACAGAGGATGAAGATTTATTTCTAGTTTTATAACAGCAGAAAGTATCTTGTTTAGTAGTCTTTGCAGATGCTTGTTATACATGCATATACATATACAACCCAATTGTCCCTGATTGGCAGCTTCCATAGCACTATTTACTGGGCATCCGATTGTCAAAACCATGTTAAATTCACAAGAAAAAATTCTTGTAGAGCTACATTTAATATGAAATAATGTGGTATTTGTGCTGCTGCAAAAAGGAGTTTTGTGTTACCATATCTTTACTAAACTTTTAGAGCTATTACATGCAATGAAAACCATATTATGTGTATCATCCTATTGTAACCTGAAGTGATTAAGTTCTCTTATGAAATCTAATTAGGTGGTGTGCAGACTGAAGTTTTTGTATTATTTATTTTTATTTAAGTAATATTTATTTCAGTGCCACAAAAATATATTTTATATATTATTTCCTTTATTTCATATTAATGTTCAGTCTAGTTATCACTAGTATAAATGAGTCATCCAAGGAGGCTGTTTACCTTTTTATCCAATCCACTTATATGTCTAGCCAGCATTGTGATTTCATGCTAAGTATTGCAAATATTGAGAATATTAACAAAATACTTAATTGTGTGCCTCAAAATGGGGATTGTTCTCTTTGTAGCACTCTTTGTCCTTTGTTTAAAGATTAAAGAGGTCACAGAAAAGAATAGTCATCTCAGACTCCAAGATAGAAAATGTCATGTTTTGGGATCTGGCAAGTTTAAAGTCATGGTTCTATATATAAAAAAATATGAGATTTATGAAATGCCATTGTGTTTTCTTCGTAAAACTTAAGAACAAGGACTGTAAGTTTGAGTGAATATATGGAAGCATTGGAGGAATATTAGCTAAGATTCAGAAGGCTTGAGGGAATCATCTGTACAACTGACAAAAGATAAAGCATCCAGTTCTGATGAATATTTAGACCAAATTAAACACTTTCAGATGGCCTCTGGTGAATAAATCTCAATTGTCTAGGTAGCAAATAAACTAATAAATAAACAAATGTTTAGTTTTCAAACACACCGAGGTAATTTAAAATGGTTTCATTCATTTCCAGGCTACAGGTTCCAGATTGACACAAATTGCCCAAAATGTAGCTGTTCTTGGGACTGGGATGTTTTGTTGTTAATCAGTGGCTAGCAGCTGATTACTCTGCTTTTAGCCATTGTGCAAATTATTGCTGTAACAGTAATAATTCAAATGAAGAAGTCTGCTGGACATGGCAAAAAAGAAGGAATTGTAAATCATAGGAAAAGTAGATTCTCTGGCATTTTTAGGTTTCTATTGTGTGCCAAACTGTGTTGCTTAATAGGGACATTAGTGATGGATCAAGAATATACTCCTCAAACAAGTCAAAGTCTACCTTGTTCTATTACTCTGGTGATATAGCAAAATGGTGATATAGCAAATATGAAGCTGAAAATTGAAAATGAGTTACTCATTTGTGTCCTCAAAGAGTTTGTAGCATTCAGAGCCTAAGCATTTTAAAAGACCTGGGTCCCTCATGCCTGTCCCAAACCTGCATTTGGGTTCCCTAGTCTTCCCCAGTATTCTGTTTTCTTTTCCTTCCTTGTAATTTTTTTTTCAGTTTGTTCTCTTTCAAAGAAAAGGAACTCTCTCTTCTACCTCTCTTTCTCTCACCTTGCAGTTGTCTTTGGGCTTAAGGTGAAAAACTGTATAGAAACCATCAGTAAGAAGGATGGATGAAAATATGACAGTGTATCTGACCATGCTCTGCAATTTCTTGCTCTTGTTTTCATTCCTTCCCTCTCATCCAGGAAGAGAAGCAAGAGCCTGGGAACCGGTTTCAAATTAAAATCCTGAAAGGACTTTTAGGAAGGTAGGAATTAGCCTTTCCTCACTGGTAAAAAGTGAAGGGACAAGCAAAATGACATCAAGTTGCTACAGGAGAGCTATAGAATCAGAATCATAAAATTATAGAATGGTTTGGATTGAAATGGACTTTAAAGTTCCAAGTCCTCTGCCATTGGTAGGGACATCTTTCATTTCACCAAACTGCTCAGAGGCCATCCAACCTGACCCTAAATACCTCTAGGGATGGGGTATCCACAACTTCTCTGGGCAACCTGTTCCAGTGCCATACCACCCTCACAGAATCTTTTCCTAATATCTAATCCAAACCTACTTTTTTTCAGTTTGAAGCTATTCCCCCTCGTCCTTTCACTACATGCTCTTGTAAAAAATCCCTCCCCATCTTTCATAAAGATTTTCTTCAGGTACTGGAAAGCTGAAATTAGGTCACCCCTAAGCCATCCCTTCCAGGCTGCACAAACCAAGTTCTCTCTGCTTTTCCTCACAGGAGAGGCTCCCTAGCTCTCTGATCATCTCAGTGGCCCTGCTCTGGACTTGCTCCAACAGCTCCATGTCCTTCCTGTGCTGGGCACCCAGAGCTGACTGCAGGGTTCCAGGTGGGGTCTCTCTCACCAGAGCAGAGCAGAGGGGCAAAACCTCCCTGCCCTCCNGGAGGCTACCCCAGCCCAGATGCAGCACCAGCACCTGATCTTGTTGACCCTCATGAGACTCCCATGGGCCACTTCTCGAGCTTGTCTGGGTCCCTCTGGATGGCATCCTGTCCTTCAGGTGTGTCAGCTGCACCACTCAGCTTGGTGTCATCTGCAGACTTACTGAGGGTGCACTTGATCACACTATGTCATTAGTGAAGATATTAAACAACACTGATCCAGATACAGACCCCTGAGGGGCACAACTGGTCTCTGATTCCCAACAGGACTCTGAGCCCTTGACCACTGACCTCTTGGATGCATCCATCCAACCAATTTTTTATCCACTTAGTCCTTTCATCAAATCCATCTTTCCAATTTAGAGAACAATGTTTGGGGCGGTGTCTCAAAGGCTTTACAGAAGTCCAAATACATGACGTGTAGCCCTTCCTTTGTCCACTGATGTAATCCTTCCATCCTAGAAGGCCACTAGACTGGATATTAAGAAATTTCTTCACAGAGAGGGCTGCTGAGCACTGGAACAGGCTTCTAAGGGAAGTGGTTGAGTCACCAACACTGAAAGTGTTCAAAACAAATGTAGATGTGAGACTGAGACATGGTTTAGTGGTGGAAATAGCAGTGCTCATTACATGGTTGAACTCAATGACCTTAGAGGTCTTTTAACAACCTTAATTATTCTCTGATTCTATGGTACTTAGTCTGTTGTGTTTCTTATTTGTAGATTGTCTAAGCATTTATTCTACTTCTTATGTAGAAGCATTGATGTGGAAAGACAGATTTACTAACTGCATGGGTAGAGTTAAATTTTTGGAGGTTAGCTCCTGTATTTAGAGCTTCTAGGCTTTTCCTCCTTACTGAGTTGGAAGTTGAGTTGTTTGCTTCCAAGCTGTTTTATACATTTACAGTAAGGGCGGATGATTCACCACAAGCCTAGTGGTGTTCTGTCACACATTAAAATAAGAAGCTAGAAAGGTTTCTTTTGAAAAGAATTTGTGTTAAAAATAAGAAACATATTCTCATTTACATGAGAGGGTAACTAAGAAAAAAATTCCTAACACTGTCTCTAATTATTCACAAAGTTTTGCCAAATTAGAAACCTTGTTGAGTGCATCGTAATGTACTGAAATATGTCAAAGTTATTTCATAGTCATGTTGTTTACAGCTGATTATCATCTCATGCCAACTGCCTTGGAGAGTATTTGTAAGAAGAATTACATGACTGTTAAGCAATGACCTGAATATCTGGTTTTGGCAGACCATAATTAATCAAAACAATTTTTTTGCAGATCATCACTTTCTGGCAATATTTAAAACATGTCTTTCCATAGCAATTCAGCAAAATGTTTCACTCTCAGTATATATCAAGCAAACTTGAAGGAAAACAAGTCTCAAGCATCTGTTTTTAGCTCTAGGTAGAAATCTACTTTTTCAAAAGTGAGGTTCTTCCTGAAATACTGCCTATCAAGAAATGCCATCTTCACACACCAGAGGTAAAAATAAACTACTCTCATTGAAAGGCAGTACAGAAATGACATTGTTAAAAGAGAGTAAATTAATTTCATGCCTTCTTTATGAGCAGCAAAATTGGTCATACACTTATCTAATGAATCAATTAGCTCCTGGTACAATCCATGAGCAATTCAGAGTGGTGCAGACACCATGGGGAGCTTCTTTGAAGGCAGTAGGATTCCACAGTGCATGGGTGACAGAAAGCAAGAAAGAATTGAGCTTCAGTCCCACATACTGACTGGTTTTCTAGACATATCTAGTGATATAGTAACATATCCAGTGGATCATTTTTAATTTTCTTCTCCAGGAAAATGAGCACTTTGAAACTAAATTATGAGCTGTAGAGAATTTAGTGCTTTATGAATATACTTTACAAAACTGATTTCCAAGAGGCTTTACATATTGAGTTTTGATTTGCTAGATTCCTGACCAAGGGTAAACCAACTGCTGCTATTACATGACTTGCTGTTGGTATTATTTAGCTAAAAGTTGATTCTCTTAATATTTGGCAGCGTTATGAAAATTAAGGCATGAGCTTCCTCTAGTTTTCAATCACAACTGGGTACCTAGCTTAATAATTTTTGAGAACTTCTACTATTTTTCTTCTGTACAAAATAGGAAGACTTTCAAAGACATAAAATGAATAGGGATTAGGTGCCAAACTGCTGTATGAGCCAGGAAAATGTATCTCTGCATTTTTAGGAATGAACACTGGTTCTCTGTTAGGTGTTTTAAATGGCACTCCTTTAGGAGTTTGGAAAACTCCTGATTTTCAAAAAATGCTGAGAATATACCCCGTGAAATATAATTTCTTGACAGGCAAGCTCCAAATCACTAGTTGCTTTAGACAATGTAGGATATTATGTTTACCCTGCAACTCCAAAAGCCTTTGCAGGTAATGTGGGCTTGCTCAGTGTATCCCACAGCAGTGACAGCCTCAGGGCATTATCCTCGTGACAGCTTACACAAGACCAATGAAAAAGAAACTCTCATTGCTAAAATGTGTGCTGTCTCCACTTCAATGCTGTAATTCAGTCTAATTGGATATATTTAATAGCAGTGTAGCCACAAATGTCTAAAAATATCCATAAAATTGTTTTTCTGCTGATGAATATCTGCTCCCAGAGACAGAGTGCTTTAGCAGCCATAGAAAACATGTGCACTGTTGTTACTCTGAATCAGGAAAGAAAAATTAGTTTATATCTGGACAAAGTTTGCAAGCATCATACAAGTTACAGAATGCTTCTTAAAAATGAACATAAACACCAATAGACTGAGGTCTTGATTGGGTGTTAAGTGTGTATAACCAAGTACACACAGTCTTAGTGCTTAAAACTGAAATACAAAATTATCCAGAATGTTATTTGATTATATGGAACTCTGGTGGATTAAGTTGCAATTATTTAATGAGGGACCACGTGGCTAAAAGTGAGCCAGAAAGTGTGTGACTTGTCAACTGAGAAAGGCCCATTTGTTTGTTTCTAAAACTAATCAACTAAGTTTTGCTTGTAGCTGTAAAGAAGGGAAGGCCAAGCTGTGACCCTGGAAAAGGCTGTTTGACCCGATTTCTGGGGCAAGTGAAAATACAGTGAGCTCACTATCCCTCCACCATCCAAAATGCAGACATGATTGCTGTGGTTCAGAGCACAAGGCAGTACAGCAAGAGAATCAGCAGCAGCTCTGGATGTATTCTTCTCTGGTCAAGGTTCAAAGTGGGACATGAAATGCATGAGAGTGGCCAGTACCAGCTGCTGAAGTGCAGCTACACAGCAGGTTCAGTCTTTTAGATAAACACTAGTAAGGATATTTCAATACATGTGGTTTGGGTACAATTCCATAAACAGTCTCCTTAAAACCCATAACTGAATAAATAAATAAATAACTGAACTAATAAGTAACTTTAGTTCAGTTGCTTTAAGAACTATAAACCCTCTTCTATCAGCACAAAATTCATAGTTGCTCAAATTAAAGACTGCAAAAGCAGTCCTGAAAAAGCCTCACTGACTTGCCAAACTGAAAGCAAAGGACTGGGTGGAGAGCTCCAGGCACTGAGATGAGCTCTGCAGCACAGAGCATCTGTGCTCATGGAGAAGGGCACAAACACAGGGAGGCTTTGAGGGCACAGGCACTGAAGCCAAAATGTTTTACATTATAAGGAAATTAACACCACATTCATGAATTCATGCATCCACAGCACATAATAAGCAGCTCTAACAAAACACAGAAATTAAATTTGTTCTGGCTGGATACTCTTCTGGCTTTGGTTTCTCTAGGTAAGGCTCAGTGTGTCAGCTGAACAAGAAATTCTGGTTTCCTCAATGAATCACTTTCTGAAAAAGTTGTCTTTTTTCTGTATTTCTGTCAGGATTTCTGCATTCCCAGAAATCCTCATAACAGCAAGAGTAGGTGTATGGAAAATAAATGCAGATAAATATGCAAATAAATAATACCTTTCATCAGACTTCAGACTATTTTGAATGAATGTTCAAAGCAAACTGTGCTTACCACAACTGCAACCAAGTTCACTAACCAGTTCCACTACAGCTGAGGGTTGAAAGGTTTTAACCATCAGACAGAACTTATTAAAGAATAAAAATAATCATGCATAGCTTGATCCAAAATCCTAACCTACCTCACAGAAATCACAACATCATAAAGACAAAGGCTTTACTGCCCATGAGATTTCAGGAAGTCATTTATCTCTGAAAAAGAGGGTGGGTTATTATAACCATTAATAACAGGGAATTCTTTCCCTATATGAGTTTTAGTAGATCTCAAACTATTAAACAATAAATGATTATCAGATGTAATTGAGACAAAACATACAGGTAGCTGAGTAAAGGCAAGGAAAACAAAGGCTGAAATGAGGAGACCATTTTTTGAAGCAGCAAGACACAGTAACACACTCTGGACCACAGAGAAGTGTCAGGCGTTGATGGAGGAAATCAAAAGGGGTGTTCCTGCTACTATGGACAAAAAATATGCAACAGAGCTTCCAAAGGGCAAAGAGACTGGTTCCATGTTAGCTGAAAGTTTAGTTGTTTCTATAAAATAAATAATAGTATTTGATCTCTCTGAAACTCTAAAAGTTGGAGAAAAAGCAATGGGTACTTCAGAATTTGTTTCAAATTCACCTGTCACCAACATCATCTTTCTCTCACAATGTTGCTACACTATGTTAAACAGTCCAGACATAAAATAATAAGGACAAGGTTGATTTTTAGAAAATTTTATTTCTATAACAGGAAAATACAAAGTTGCTCAGAGGAATCAAGTATTAAAATCCTGAGAACCGTATCAAACTGTATTCAGTGCTTACTTTTATTGTGCATTATTAGTGTAGAGCAGCAGATATTCACAGTTCACTAGAGAATGAAAACTGAGAAATTTGAAACTTACTCTGCTTTCTTCTTTATTAATTTGTGATTACTTTTCAAAATATTTCAAACTGTAGTGCTCTCATACCACAAGTGTTGTGTGAACATCCCCACTAATGGATAAAAGATTTATTTGGTATAATCCTGATAGCAAAAGAATGCAAGTATAAAATACCACATAATCTGATGGAGGCAGCCCTTCTGTTTCATTAACCACTCTGAATAGGAAGCATAATCACAAAAGAGGATAGCGTGGTTACTTTTAAGTACAGGTTAAGTGCTCCACTGGCATAAACACTAACAGTAGACTACAAACTATTTTCTACACATGACTACAATGTTCATAAATACAGGTCTCACATAAATTTTCCACTTCAGCATCCCATCCTTAAGTATGTTTGCATTGTTGTGGCATATTTTAATATTGCATAGTTCTACACAGATAAGATACTATTGCTTGCATTGCTGTTGCAAATGGCTACATTATACTTAAATGGGTACTGTTACCACAGAAAATCTCATAAAAACAGATACATGTCACAGAAATCATTAAATGTACTCGAGTTGCATTTCATTCTTAAGTACTACATACAACCTGTGAGCTTGCAAAGCCTCTTACATCATTATCAGGCTTACAGCTGAGCTGTAACTGTTAACTGCAGCACGTCATGAAAACACTGGAACAGAGTTCTGCACAGCACTTCTGCATCAGTCTCTGGACAGGATTTCCAAGCAGAACAGGTAGTAACGATCCTACCAATACAGAAAACAGTGAAGTCACTGTGCTTAATTGTCAGGGTCTAGGATAAAGTCACACAAATTGTCTTGAAATGTGGAATTACTGACAAATTCTGAAGTAAAAGTTGTCACATAAACATACTGTCTCAACACTAAAAGAGGACTCAGATCCTTAATGCCTTCAGTAAGTAGTAATATTGACAGATCTTGAAATCAGATACTTTGATTTAAACACATGCCACTACCTACACAGTGACACAACTTTTCTGCTTATACTTGAAAATGCTGTAAATTATATTCCTTCATTTTCTGCAATTAGTTTAAGGTTTTAGGTACTTCTTTTCTATTTATCTAATAAAAGGCATATCTTCTATTTATTTAAAGAGTGCCATAGATCACAGTATTAATGGCTTGTATTCTCAAACTGATTTGAATGGGCACACAACCCCTGCCTAGCTTTAGGAAAAAAATAATTTGTATTACACCTAAAGTAGCAATTTACCTCTACACAAAGTAGTTTGCAATTTCATAAAAAATGTAGTAATTAAGTAATGGAATAAGACCAGTTAAGACAAAGTTGGATCTTTTCAAGTCATATGATTTTTGGAGAAGTGAAGGCAAATGTTTTAACCTCTCCTAGTCAAAAAGGTTTGGTTTGAGTCAAGATGGGTGTCACTGCAAAGAATGATGGGCAGTGTGCTCACCTGTCCTCTTACCTGCTCTAGCTCAGCCAAGAAACACCTTTACATGTTATAAATTAGCTCTAAAATGACAGCCTATTTTAAAGTCCTTTTTTTGCTCCCTTCTTTCACCTTCCCTACTCTTTACAGTATCTTGGTGCCCACTTGCCCTCCACCTATCATTCTTCCTCCCACATGTGACTTCCCAGAATGCCAATGCCTCTATTCTCATGTATCTCACTTCTCTATCTCTTCTGACACATTCAGCCATATTTCTTGGGTATTTTCCTTCCCTTATTCTAGCTGTTAGCCACCTTTTCCTCTGTGACAAAATGCAGAGCCATATCCAAAATGAAATTATATCCTTACCTGTCGTCTCTAATTGAATAAAAAAAGCCATAGCCATGTTGTACCATAGGAAGTGCAGATCCACTAAACCTAGTGTAGCCAGTCAGACTAGTTGAAAGGACAAAATTCCCACCTCCTCCACTGTGAAACAACACAAAACAAAAGCAGCACTTTTGAAAATAATTTAAAACAAAGTGAGTTTTACGAAACAGTTATTCTGTCATAGAGATCAGATATCAGCACACATAAGGCCAGTGTAATAAAAGCCTTGGTATCAAGGGTTACAACTTCCCATGGGACAAGAATATGAATTACCTGGCTGTGAAGGCCTTATCCCCATACAGTTCTGGCACTGGCAGCCCTTGCTCCTGTGCTATGAGCAGGAGACCCAGAAGATGACGATCAAAGCCTGTCAAATAAATGCAAATACTGAATCATTAACAGCAGCATTCCCAGTTTTTCTGCTTCTTCTGGTCTGGACAGTTGGAGCTCAAATAGCAGCTGAAGAACAGATAAACAAAAGCATCCAAAAACATTTCCCGCATGTTTGATCTAAGAGGTCTTCAACAACTTCAACTTACAGCACTGAGCTCAAAAGCAAATAGCTTAAGTAACAGAGAAGCAGCACAGTTCCTGTGGAAAACAAAATCCAAGGAAACCCTCACTTTAGTCAACAAGGAAGGTTCCCCCACAGTGGAAGTAGCCCAGCAGCAACCATGCCAACCCAGGAAAAAGGCTTTCAGGGCCATGACTGCTCTGAATTGTGGTAACACACCAAGAAGGTTTGACAGAGGATGAAATTCATCAGGTTCATTTCCCAGCTATCTTTTCTTATTCACAGAATAGTGTACAGCCCTAACACAACTGGGTTAGAATGTCACCCACATCTCTCCTGTTTCCTCAAGACCACCTTTTCCACTTTTCAGGCAAGCACACATTCAACTGGAAGGTATTCCAAAGTAATGTTTAGCTGGGCAGAAAAATGGAATAAATATTCCAAGTGAACATATTATTAGGGTGCAAGGATGGGTGCAAGTACTATGTTTTAGTTCTTCTCCCCAGAATTAAAGTATAAAATGTTAGGCAGCTTTTATTCAGGTTGAAAATTAGGATACAGAGAAAATGTACTAGCATTCAAGGATGTTCCCTTTTCATCCACATGAAAAACATGTAAAAATTTTGATCCCAGGGTACCTTTTCCATTTTCACATTCTTTCCTCATTTTATTGTGCTTTGCAAATGCCTTATGCATCAGTTGTAGCCGTTGATAATTCTGTAAAGTAGCGCAGAGAAAAAAAAATAAAAAAGAGATAAAAAGTAAAATCAATCCAAATGAATAACACATCAGCAATCACAGATCAGCAGGTTTTTCCCTTTCATAATTTCTAGCAATATTAGATAGTACAAAATGGAGGAACTTGAAAGGTACTTAAGAACCTCTCTCAAACCCTTTCTTCCAAACCCAAATCCCCTTTTCAGGAAAATGTTCTTGTTTGCTTCCCGTATCTCTGTTCTTTTATTCAATTGCTTTTGAACTGAACAATATTCTGAACCTCATGCTCTTTCCCAAATAATCTGAAATAATGGAAATGAACCACCATCACTCAGGAACTAGAGTGATCAAACCCAAAAACCTTCTACAATACCATTTATTCAGAAGGACACTAGCTCCTGCTTAGGTGCATTCCCACATTTTCTCTGCTGATTGCCAACTCTGCTCATCATTGTGGTTTTTTCAAGTTTATATTAAAATTTATATATTAGTCAGAGAGAATGCAAATAATGTGGTTTTTGTAAAGGAGACCTTGAAAAACACTCCTAGATGCTCAACATCTTGACTGCCAAGACCTTAGAACTTGATAGCTCTTTGACTACTTAAGAAGTGCTATTTATCCTTTTGTTCATCACACAAGAGGCTGCAGCAGACAATGTCAAACAAGGACAGCAGCCACTCAATTTGGATAAAAATCAAGCTACCAAGCTGACAAGGGGCAAAAGAAAATTTAAGACAAAAGGATTATTTCAAAGCATCTGACTTTAAGGTACTAAAAATTACATAAAGGCAGACTTCTAAGCACATTAATTTCAATACTACTGAACAGGTTTTTTTAAGCTCCAAGAGTTAGTGTTAAAAACCAACCAAACAAAACAACAATAGGGTGATATTTGGAGATGCTATTTAACATTACAAAGAGAAAAAGGCTACAGTTGGTGTTGAAAGTTACACAGTACTAGCATTAGTAGCGACCACAGAAGCCTGATAATTGGTTAGAAGGTAACTGAGGAGAGCAGGGGAATAACAGGAATCCATATTTGGAACAGGAAAGCAGATTTGGAAGATGGCCAGAAAACTGAGTTTTAAAACTGCAGTACATGCCAAAAGAAGTCAGTAATGACCAGGAAAATGTGCTCTTAAAGGTCAGAACTATTACTCACACATGCTTTCTGACAGCTGTCTTCCTCCATGTTTTTCAGATGCATTAATAATATAGGACCTTTTATTTTTCTAAAGATGTGTTGCCCTTTGTCTCAAAAACCTTTGCCTTGCTTAATTTCTCAGGCTCTGAGAAATGTACAGTGAGGGTAACAGAAAGAGCTTTAGTAGAGCTCTTGCTTGGCAAGCAAGGCATGACCTGCTTTGCCAGCCAAGCACCAGAGGGTAGTTGCTGGGAAAAGGTCTCTGGTTCAGCTACTCAAAGACAAACTCTGGAATAACACCCCTGTTACCACTAAGACACAAGCATCTTTCAATCTTGCTCTCAGATATAACTATTAGATAAACATTTCCTGATTTCACTTGAAAATTAGAACAACATAACAACTGCACAGCAGAATACTTTGATTCCAACCCAGTAACTTTTTGAGGTGTTAAATAAATTAGTGTGAATGTAATTTGAGACAGTTACATTCTTGAATCTAAAAGGTAAATAGCACAGAAAACCAAGCAAGCCCACATGTGACAGCGAATATCAGTCACAATGACCAGAATCAGAGGATCAAGCAACCCAACATTTGAAATTTGTCTCCCTGGAAAGGTGCCAACTCCCATCAATAAGACAACAGAAAAACGAGTTTGAAGTGGTTCAGATGACAGGCCCTCTAAATACACAGTAATTAAAGTAGGATTTCAGTATTTACACTGTCAGAAGGATCCAGCATGGACTTGCACCATTCCAATGCTTCCACAGTACATGGTCTTATGGTCTCTGTGCGGCCATGATAGAAACGCCTGGTCATGGCAGTTTCGTAACAGCAGCCAGGACTAAGAACAAAAATTAGGGAAGAGTGTCTCATTAACTTAACAAAACAATTTGCTCAAGGGCTAAAGAAGTCCTGCAAAAGATCTTGCACACCTAGCTCAGTTACGAGTACCAGAAACCCATTATTTTCTTTTATTTGTATTTCTGAAAAAGAGCCACAAAGCAACTCTGTGTGTTTTTTATGGGAGAGATAACTGAAAAACAGTGCCAGTACTATAATCACACCTTGAAAAGACTGTATTGCCATGCATATTTTCTGCAGACTACAGATCTACCAGCCTCTAGCAAAAGTAGCTGAAATTACACAAGCTTTAGTTTCACTGTATACCTCCACCTACACCATCCAAACCCTCATAAATTAAGAGACACATTTGAAATAAGCAATGTGCTCCAAAGCATTTAGAGGGAAAAGGTCAAAACCATCTCTGCTGCATATTGACATCCATCCAACTTTTACATTGACCAACTCCAGCTCTTTGACAGTCTACCACTTAATATACAGCCGACACGAAACATGCATGTTTACAACAGACCAAGGCTATTTTAGTCAGATAATTAATGTCCTGATGTTCAGCAAACCAAGATCTACCAACCTTTGTTATGATGAGCTACATCTCATCAGTGACTAAACATCACACTCCTATGATGAAACCCTCCTCTTTCTGAAGCAAGCAATACTCTGCTGGTCAGTAATGACTTACATAAGCCATAATGAGTGCTAGTTAGCAACCAGAAATTTGGGAACTCCAGTAACAAGAAGAATGACATCTTTTAATCAATAATATAGAATTAAATGCCACAGTCAAAAATGCAGAGGCAGGCACTTGAAGGATCACTATCTTATTCCCTACTCTTCTGCCCAAACCTTCACATCCAATATTGCTAAAGGAAAAGACACACTGAAGTTTGTGAGGCCTTTTACAGGCTTAGAAGACTAAGCATTTTACTGACAGCTGTCGCATGCTACACACAAAACTCTCTTCTATATTTGAGCAACTATCTGACATTAGAGAATCCTGACCCACTGTGCATTTTGTGTTTGCCCAAGTGTTTCCTTTGTATGGCCAAGTTCAAGTTTTCACGGACTGTGTTCTACCATGCATTCCATATGTGTATGTATTAACCCCATGGGCACAAGAACACAATTCTTCTGAAGCAAGTGTGTCTCTATGCAACTGTTACTGTAAAAATCCCTTAGTTCTTCATTCTTACATCCTCATGGCAAATTACATACTAAGGTTGCAAAGCCACTGCACACCTCTACTCAAGAAACTAGTTTTTTATTCCCAAGCTGATATTTTCTTACCGTCCATGGCATTTGTAATAAGCAAGCTGAAGGGCAAGCTGCACAAAGGTATCAGGGTGAAGTTTCCTCTTTCTAATCAATGCTTTGCCAAAGGATGTGAAGGCATAAGACACCAGCTGCAAGTCAGATACCTGTCATACCAAAGGGGGAAAAACAACAGAAGATGAGAAATATCACAACTTGGTCCACTGCAAATAAAAAATACTCAACATAAACCACAACGTAACAAATTTAACCATGGTGTTAAATTCATCAATTAATCAGTAACATACTCATTCCTGTTCTACAGCATGAAAAAAGACCAACTAAAAACATGTAAATAGAATGAAAAATAAAATAGTATCAGTAACAACTAAGAGAACCAGGAGTAAATTTCACCTTCTTGTAATACAATTCCTTAGTACATTCAATTTCAGTTATAATTTTTGGATCCACTGTGAATACAAGTTCCTCTGGCCATGGAATATCCCTCACATTATCTGATCCCTGGGAAGATGAAGACAGAAAGATACAAAACGAGAAAGTGTTACCCATAAGAAATGACACGTTAACTGATAAGCTTGGAAATTCATAAATGATAGATACCTTCCATTTTCCCTCATTTTCAATGATCTTCTTTTCAGCATAAGATAACATGGTAATTAAAGCCATGGCATCAAAAGGAGAATGCTAGAATCAGATAAGAGAAGATATTTGCATAACTACTTTGCATAACAGCAAGAAGATCAAACTCTTCTGCTTTTTTGCCTATCCAGCTCTTTTATCAGCAGTTCAACAGCTTTACTGTGCAGCATTAGACTTGTTTTATAGCTCTGCAATAAATACAGAAGTGCTTTATGTCCACCCACCATTTTATCTGCTATACAGCTGGACAGAGAGGCACAATGTACTACTGCCATGACAAGGCAGATTTAAGGAAAAATAAAAGCTCTTCTGGCAATGCAATAATGAGTTTAAAATAATGTTAAGTTTAAAAAACACAGCAGCTCAAATGGATACATCAAACACAAAGTTAATTTTAAGCCTTCTTGTATCTTGTATTTTTTTCCTTTGGAATTCCTCATTGAATATTTTCAGAAATAAGATTATGACTTTCAGATGCCACTGTTAATTCAAGTATGGTATAATAGCAAACACCATGAGCGAGCAAGAGCTATGAGAAAGCAGACTGCTTTTGGAAATTTACCAGACCAGGTGCCAGGAAAACAAGGCTATACGAAAGAGAAACACAGTAAGCACTTAAAATAATACTCTGAAGGGGGAATTACAGTACATAAATACTCAGAAGATGGAAAAAAATTAACTTACATCACAGAATGCACTACAGGTTCCATTGGAAAAGAATATGCTGTTGTAGGATTTATCTCCCCAGCGCACAGTTGGATCACCTGTCAGCCCCAGCCTTGTAAGCTAAAGCAGAAGAAACACACTGAAGTCTAAAAAACACCAAGAACACTGACAATCTTTGTAAGCTAAACCCAGTCTACATAAAGATGGCAAGACCTCCCTAATAGATGACATCCTCATCTAGCTCAAGATGAAACAAGATTATAGGGCTAAGTTATTAATTAGAAGTGTGATAAAAAGTTAATGACCATGTCTTTGAAGACCCCGAAGAAATAGCGGGCTAAAAAGTTATGAAGGTAGATTTCAGCCATTCCCACTTCCAATGTTCTAACAATTAAAACTATCTTCCTACAGATCAAAAAAGCATATTTTTTGCATATTCATCTGTTTCATTTTTACTGTTCTGAAAGCGCAAGAGGTGCTACTTCTGTATATATGCAGGAGAAATTTTTATGTAAAGATGATCAGATATGAATTATCAAAAGTTCTCAGCTACCTCAGTGTAATCCTCAGGAGTCGCATGGGGACTAGAATCATCAAGGCCAACCACAAACAAACTTCTCTGAATTTTTTCCAGAAGAGTTAAATTCTTTGGATCAAGATGAATCAAATATTCCCGTAACTAGAAGGCATAAAAAGACAAAGCTAAGTGAAATAATGTTTTTCCAGTTATCACAATGCTTTTGTCAGGAATCAGCTGCTGAAGTATTCCTACCTCTGCCCACTTGGTCCTTTCGTTGCTTGTTAGGGCTGCCAGTCCTGGTCCATCAGGTTCGCTATAGCATCTCTTCTGTATATATGTAAGTTGCCTTTAAGAAGATTTCAAAAACTGAAGTTAACAACAGATGGAGACAAGATAAAAGTCACCTTGTGTCTCTCTCTCTTTTTTGCAAAGCTGGAATTTTAGTTAAACATTCACAAGCCAATGTGAATTTACAGCAAGCATGAATCAGCTCCCCTAGATTCTAAGGATAATTGAAGACCTGCTCAGTTTTCACTCAGCACCTACGAGACTAGTACAAACACACAAACAATTGTAGTGCTAAAGAGTTATTACATGCTTAATTTAAAATTATATTTTAAGACTTCAATAGCGCAGGTTGAGACTTTTCAGAGCAGTAGACATCTGCCATACTGCAGCTTTACAGCAACTAACCACATACAGGGCAAACCTTCCCCTCAAGATAAACCTTAAAGCAGAACACTAGCTACAGTACATCCTGAATGTAGAGTCTGAACTATGAAAGAGCAATTCTCTTCCTACCTTTTCCTTTAGAAAAACAATTAACAGAGGGGTAAGTTTTAGTTTGCAAATTAAGTTTTTCACATGCTGTTCTCAATGTTAAAGAAACTCCATAAATTGCGGGCACTTATTCTGGCTTGTTCTTTGTTTTGGCACTCTTGCCTATTAAATTTCACTCTTGATCATTAGCTACATAGTATCAAAAATATAAGACACCCAATTATGAGGTTACTAAAATAAAGCCAAAAAAAATGCCCCACCAAACCAAACCTAAGCTGCCCTTCCTACAAACAACATATTTAGGGGTCTGTATTCCAAGTGCTCATTTCTTTGTTACTGGCTTAACAGGTGCATCTGCAAAAATTAGAAATGGCTATGTTAAAATACTAGGTATTAAAGTACCACACTATTTTAAAAAGTTATTTTTAGCTCCTCTAACTAGGTTTGTCTTGCCTGAGGAATTTGGCCATCCACTTTTTGCCAATTTTAATTACAAACCTTCTGTTGCACATTATAAGCAGTGCTTTAACAATTGCATTAAGTTTATTCCCTGGCAAAATTAACAACCCTTCTTTAGTAAGGAGATGCATACAGATCCCAAATCAGTCACAAAAGACTTATACTGAAACTACATCTGTATGCAGAGATGTAGGAGAGCTCAACACATGAAAACGCTTCAACTTTAACAATGATTAAGTAGCAATGTGGATTGTATGTGGAAGGAATGATGATAGTTGTAACCCTACTAATTCCATGTAAAGAAACCATAAAAAAAGTATTTCCTACTGAAGTATATTCTTTCAGACTTTTGTATGATGCTGAACACATGTATTCCAGCAGTACATGGAAAGAAGTTGCCATCCGCTGAACAAGGATTTACTCAAATCTAAACCTTTCAGCTAAAGGAGAGGCTGTAGTCTCTCACACCTAATTCACTGGTGTCAAAAAAAGCCTCTTTGGTATGTAGCTTAAATAAGACAACTCATTTAAAATAAGCATTTTGAAAACCTGAAAATCTCTGGAGGAGTCAGCATGCTGCCTTCATGCATAGCATCAAATGCAAATACTCGACCTCGACACAGGACTATCAAGTGAGAAGGGCATTCACCTTCAGCCTCTGAAATAAAAAACAGGAATAAATGAAAATCCAACCTGGGGGATAAAGTGACAGATACAGAAAAAAAATGAGTGAGTCCTATGGACTCGTTTTTGTTCAATTCTGCAAACTTGAAGACATTTTAAAAGCCAACAGAAGTCACACAACTTTCACTGTTATAAACTATTTGTAGGCAGGAACTCCCTCTGCTGAAATGACTGTTACTTGCTGAATCCACATATACCACACACAATTTGTCCTTCATCAATTCTTAATGCTGGTATGATTGTTATAGACATCAGGCTGGTAACACACAATTTGAAGCAGAGTTTCTTTTATTTGATAAGGACTAAATATTGGACTAAAAAGGGCATTTGGAGATGAGATACCTTCTTTGCTTCGTTATATAAACACTCTACAACCAGTAGCTGATTTAGCACTCAAGAAAGCAAGAATTTTATGGTTAAACTCTTTTAGCACGTTAACCAAAGTCATTTGCTTGTATTAACCCCCAATTTTCATTTGTTTACCAGTTTTAAAATAACTGCCAAGAGAGTCTCTGATAAGTCCAGGAATTTTGCAAGTGCAGAACAGCATTCGAAATTGGTTCATGTCCAGAACAGTATTCCCAGATCTCTCTATGGCAACCTTCTCTCTGTAGTAACAAATACAGAAACATTAAGCAAGAGACATTACCATGATGGGATTAAATCAAGGTAAGAAAAACCTGTCTATTATGGCAAAGAATGCATGCCAATGGACATAAACATGCATATGCCATTAAGGGATACACAGACCATCAATATTTAGGATCAATTATTTTTTTTCTTACGCTCGTAATAGATCCCAGTATTTCAGGGTGTGCCATATATTTACACATGCTCTGTCTATCTGAGTGCCCTCTTTTGGTGGCCAGCAGTGTTCAATATAGGGACCAGGGCCTCCCATATTACAGTGTATTTGTGTTGAGATGCGAAGATCAAGATAAGCCACATTCAGCCACCAGTCCTCCAGCTGAAATGAAAAAAATTTAACATCAGAACTTATGTTATTCATTAATTCTTTATTAATTACATGATTGTTCAACTGTCTGCTTTTTACTTTTTCATTTTAACACTCTGAATAGTAGGTCCTGTGTAACACAAGGCAGGACAGTGGTTCAAAACTAAATGCAGAAGATAATACATTTAGCTCTTCTGTTTTCAAGCTTGAAACAAAATTCAATGCTGCTTAAGAATATTTAACTGTAAATGATGGTATTTCTTCCCTGATAGTCATCATCTTAAACTCATGCAGATGTCAGTTGTGGCTGCTGTGAATATCACAGACTACTCCATGAAGAACAGAAGGAAACTAGACTTGTGTTGAGAAGGGATCTGAGAAAGACAGTTCATAATGTACATTTTCTGCCACTATCTGAAAATCCCCACTCTGGAGTGCATCTTGTTAGGATTCAGAAAGCCCTCGTGAATTCCACTTGCTAATGATCTTCCTTGCATCTCTTTCTCTGTTGAAAGACAACTTTGAAATGCTACCACATAGCTTCCTTATGGGAAGAAAAAGAAAGAAACCAAACTCTGAATTCCAGGTCTGGTTTTGTTGAGTTTTGTTTGTGGCTTTTGTTTGTTTGGGTTTTTGGTCTAGTTTTGGGTTTTTTCCAGGGCAGAGAAGGCACAGATGTCACAGAAGAGGAGACTGGCAGATAAAAATTCAAAAGCTGGTAAATAACTTTACATTTCATTTGTGAGCTCTCTTACTCGCCCAGCTTTGAAAAAAAACAAATGACACATACATAAGTGAATGAGTTCATATCCATAGGTCAAGTGGCAGATATAAGGAAGATTTCAAGACTTAAAAAAGTGAAATGATCCTTTAAGTTATGTCCTGATTAAGCAACTTTCCACAAGCTGAATTAGACTTCTTACAATGAATTATGATTTCTTACAAATCTAAATACGCACCCAATTCCGTCTCATTTTAGCTCTTTCCAGTAATTTCTGATGCAATTCTTTTCCAATGCCATTTTCAAATTTTTTAACTATATCCTCAGTTCTTTGATATTCTTCTTGATTTAGAAATGGCTTCACTGTAAAAAGAAAATGTTTTTATTTTAAAGACAACCGTATACTAAGATTTATTCCAAGATTCACAGGCAAGGGAGTGAATGAAAATGAATTTTTCTAAAATAAGTATTTGAAGGGAAAACACCTCTTAAATACCTTTCAAAAATCTGTATATAAATCAGTATGCTCTAATAAAACATAAACACATACTTTTAAATAAATACAGATGATGTCAAACTAAAGTAATTGGTGAAAACTTGAAATACCTAAGAGATAACTAAATCAAATGTATTTACATCTGCAAATACTATGGAGTTCTTCCACGTAATTACATTTACAGGAACTTTGTAAATTAACACATTGAGCATACAGTCTGCCACCCTACTGCACCACCTACAACCTACTTGCCTGTATTTTCAAGTCCATTCATGGTCTACAAGCAACTTGCACACCAATGCTCATTCACTGACCCTATGTTATATCCACCTTTTGGTGGATTGATGGCAAATGCAGTTACTGGTAGACAGTTTTTCTGTTTTAAAATCCTTTTGGATTTCTCTCAGATAATGTGCATTATAGGCCAAAGTCCTTCATAAACATCTGCAAAACTAGTTATTAATCTAAACACTCCTTAAGGACTTTTTACCATTAATGCCATCCTCTGATGGCATTTTTACCATTAAATCTATGGTCAGTAATAGGCACTGCTGAAGTCTTTCCATTCAGGCACATTTCATTTCTTTCCTATACTCACCTGGTGTATAATGTTTTTTCTGTTATATTTATACTTAAACACTGAAGTGAGTGGGAAGCAGAATGGAGGGTTGTGTGTGAGGTGTGTTTCTGGTGATTCAATGCCTACACAATGAGGTCCAAGTAATTTTTGAGGCTGCTGGACACTACCATTAGTTAATTTCTTGTTTGCCTTTCTACTGGTAACCCTATAATGGACTTATAGGTGTTAGGAAACAAAGCAAGATACACAATTACAAAAGTTTAAACAATTATCTGAATCATCTCTCATCTATCTTTTGCAAGCAACAGCCAAATTTCAGTGGGGCAAGGTCTCAAATAATACTTAATCTATATTAAATCTTAATTCTATCTTGCTGCAATCATGCCTGCTTGCTTGCAACCACTATTTTTCTCTTCTTCATAAATCTAGAGATCATCTTGTCCAACACCTCATCTCTGTAGGGTCAGTTGCATCAAGTTGCATAGGACTGTGTTGGGTTTTAAGTATCTCCAAGGATGAAGACACTACAACCACCTTGATAGCAGCCTGTTCATTGCTAACCACTGTTGCAATAAGAGGAGTTATGTTTAAAAGGAATTTCTTGTATTTCAGTTTGTGCCCATCACCTCTTATTCTGTCTTTGCATGCTACTATCTGGCTCCATCTTACTTTCTCCTCCACAGTAAGTAATCACACATATTGCAAACATCTGAACAATCCTAGCTTTCTCTGTATCTCCTCATATGTCAGATAATCCAAGCCCTTAATCACTGTCATGGCCCCTTTCTGGGCTTCCTTCACTATGTCCACCTCTCACGTGTACAGGGAGCCCAGAAACAGACACAGAACTGCAGATGTGTCCTCCTCAGCACTGCACCAAGGGAAAAGATCACTTCTTGGTACCTGCTGACAATGTTCCCTCTATAAGGAGCCCCAAAGACTACTGACATGACTTGCTGCAAGGCCACATGCTGCTTCATACTCAATTTCATGTCTACCAGACCTCAGGGGCATCCTGAGGGCAATTCTGCATCCAGGCACTACGCCCCAGCTTGTGCTGCTCTGACAAGTTATTCTCTCCTGGGTGAATGATTTGGTATTTCCCTGTGTTTGTGGAGCTTCATGAGGTTCCTCTTAGCCTGTTCATCCAGCCTATCAAGCTCCCTCTGATGGCATAACAACCATCTGGTGTATCAGCTAGTCCTTCCAGCTTTGGAAGCTCCCAAACTCAGAGTACTCTGTCCCATCACCACCAATGACCATATTAAAAATTACTGGATCCCTGGTGTACATCATCAGAGACTGGCCTACAGCTGGCATATGCATTGCTGATCACAATCCTTTGAGCCCAGCAGATGATAAAGTTTCCAGCCCATCTAACTGTCCTTTACATAGTCCATACTTTATTAGTTCATCTATGAAGATGTTTCTTGAAAAGCTTTTCAGGTGCCAGAAGCCTTGCTAAAGTCAATATAAACAATATCCACTCTTCTTCCTTCATCCAGGGAGACAGTCACCTCATCATAAAAGTCTACCATGTTGGTCAAGCAAAATTTCCTCTTCAGAAACCCATGCTGCCCATTCCCAATCACCTTCTTGTCCTTCATATGCTCAGAAATGTATTTTATGATTATTTGCCAGGGATTCCCAGGAATTAAAGCAAGATTGATCAGCCTGAACTCAACTCTTCTTTCTTGTCCTTCCTGAAGACAACAGTAACATCTGCTTTCTTCCTTTCCTCAGGAACCCTCTTAAGTAATCATGATCTTTCAAAAATTACCAGAAGTGGTCTTCCTAGCTCCCTCAGGACTTATGGGTGCATCTCAACAGGACCCACATAGTTTTTCACGTCCAATCTGTCCAGTGCTGATCCTCTTCTATCAAGGGTAAGTCATCCTCACTCCTCTTCAAAATAATTCCATGTTAATCCTAATTATATAAGCCATTTCAGTATTTTGTACTACCTGTCCTAAGGTGAAAGATAAGGATCTATTTTCAGATACATCCTGGTCTCCTTTTGGTACTCCACAACAATAATGCAAGTCCTAGTGATACCTTTTCTATACCACAGGAGAAACATGGAGAGTAAGGGCCAAATATTACCTAAAAATGTGGCTTTAAACACACCCTGACAACCTTCGGCAGCAAGACAGAACATCTACTTTCAAGTATTACCATACAACGCTTGTGTTTAAATTGCACTGGGACCTCCAAAAATTCCACTACAACACCATCACAACTGGAAAGGTACCAGAATTCCCCTTACACCTCCCCCACAGATGATCAGCTATAGACATTTGGGCAGTGCCTACCACATCTAGACCTTACCTAGATGCAGCTTCAATTGCACACCACCAGCTGTGAACACAAATGAAAAAAGAAGTAACAGCAACAGAGCCATTCACCTTTACCCTTTTGCAGATTACAGTATTCACCCTGAAGTTGAAAGCCTTCCCTGACTGAGGGTAGTCCAATACTCAGGTTTCCCAGAAAATGACCTTATTATCATACACTATTGAAAAAGAGGACGATTACCCTCTGTTCTTCACATTACAAAGTCATTACAGACCAATATTCACATAGAAAATGAAAACCAAGTACATTTATTTGGTTCTGGTCTCAATTCATAAACTCATTTAGGCTGGAAAAGACCTGTCATTAATTTAGTCAAACCACTAAAGGGGTGACTAAGATTGCAAGGGGATTGGAATGCACAATGAGATCAGGCTGAGAACTTTGTTTGTTGAGCTTACAAAGAGAATGCAAAAGGAAGACCTTGCTGCCCTCTTCAACTGAATGGAAAGTCCTGGTGAAGATGAAGCATAGTTCCTCTCAGAGATGCAAAGAATTAGGGTAGGAGAAAATGGAATAAAGATGGAATACAGAAAACTACTAACATGGAAAATGTGAAGCTTTGGGGGGTTTTAGTCATTGCTGGGGGTTTTTTTTTGGTTGGTTGTTTTTCTTCCCCTCCCACAATCATGAGGGTGATCAAACACCAGAACAGGTTACAATGAAACAGTCTCCACCCTTGTAAGTAAACAAAACCTGGCTAAGCAAGGCCTGAGCAACATGATGTAGTTGGGACTAGGCTTGAGCATAAACTTGGTCCAGATTAACTCTTCCCAACCTACATGATTCTAGGGCTACAAGGCCTCTTTCCATTTAAAAACTATTCAATCAGATGCAGAAGCAGCACTGTTAAGAAGCAAAACTTGGCCCCTTTCTCACCACAGTTGAGTGAAGCTTCTCTTGCATTTCTCCAGACCACAGATCCTGTCTTTAGAAGATCAGCTCTGCCTATGAACAAGAAGTATCCCATGAAAGACACCTTCAGTTGCATAGTTAAGGAACCCTCTGGGAAGCTGGAAGTTTGAGTTTTCATACTTTCACATTGAGCCTGTTTCTGAATCTCAGCCTCCAGTCTGGAAGGCTAAATAACATGGCTGTGGCCACCTTCTCTGCTCAAGGCTTACTTTCAAAACAGGGTTATTCCTTAAAGAGGTAGCAACTGTAAAGCCTTAAATAAGGCATATTCTGGCACATACTTTGTCCAGCTTTTCAAGTTGGCTGGCTCTAAAGAGACAAATGCTGTACCAGCAGGCAGCCTGACTAATGTCAAGTGCCCGGAGTCCTCCTCCAAACAATGAAAGAAGGTTTCCCAAGACTAATTTAAAGCCTCTATGAAGAATCACTTGGACATTCTGAATTGTTCTTCAGAAGCACCTCTATTCCTTCATTCACATTTACAGATTAAAATGACAAGCTTAAGCAATGAAATTCACAGAGCTATGTCTAGAACTGTGCTCTGCACACTTTGACTTCAATGTATTTGTACAAGGGAAGATTGTGGCAAATGCTGGGCTAACTTTTCTCCACCACCAGAGAGACTAAAGAAGAGCAACAGTGTTCAAAATTCTATCATGATTTTGTACATGGAACAGCAAACAGCAACTAACTTCAGCATGAAAAATAAAGGGACATGTGATACGGTATTTATGAAAACAGATCAGAATCAGAAAACAAGAGCAAACAAATTCACTTTCAGATTTTCTCATGAGAGTTATTTATTAACCTGGAGAGACAGATGGGTTTACAAAACTAAACAGCAATTTTGTGATTGTAGGTTCCACTCTTACAGCACAACTTTAGTTAATCTGCCTTATAGAAAAAAGACAGTACATCATTTCAGACACACATACACACACAACATTTTTGCTCAAAACCCACATTCAACATTCCGCATCAAAAAACAGTCATGTAAGGAATACCAAAGGAGGCTATTTCCAGTACTCAGAAATGGGAACTCTGAGTAAATTTCAGGAATACTATTTTGGGAAAGGGAAAATTTGGTGTAGTATGCTTCTGCTAAGGAGAGAATCCCAAGTCTTACTTTGTTAGCATTAGTGTAATACCTGTAAGATGGTAAGATACAAAATAGATGATCCACAAAAAAATGCATGTCTCAGAGTTCTGAAAATTATTGAAGAAATAATCTCAACACACTCCATAATGTATTTTTGCCATTCCCAATATATAATAAAAAACTAACCAATCATTTCTTCTTTATAAACAAAATTAGACACACATGCTATTGTTTTCAAAACTTTTCTGTGATGTTCTTTAGATTAGTCAACATCTCAAGGCAGAAAGTAACCAAGCTAAATCATGAGAAAATGCTCACCACTGCTTTTTCCTACTATTGTACAGTTAGTAAGTGTTCTTTCTCACCAATATTAAGTATGAAAAGTTTTAAATAACTGGGCTGTTTTTTTTAAAGATCCTGGACAAACACAGTTATAAACAAGCATTTATGCAAACCAGAATTTGTAAAAGAAGTATCTTTCACCAGACCAGCTTTTTATTTTTTTGAGAAGAAAAAAATGGTTTAAAAAAATAATCCACTCTCAAACCAAGAAGTTAACATTCTCACATGCCAAATTCCCTTGAAGAAAGGTGATTACCTTGCTACAGGGATAAAATGGAAACTTTTACTCCAGTTGTGCTGGGCACTTAATTTCCAGTTTTGAGCCTGAAAAAGACCTTTGGCACTCTAAGCTTGTCTTTATCCCACGCCCCAATTACAGTACAAGCTGTCTCTACAATCACTTAGCAAACATCTTCAGATTAGCCTGGTTACAACAGCACATGACACTACCATTACAACATTAAGTCATTACCTGCATCAAGATATTTACTCAAAGAGTCATGAAGAGGAGGTACTGGCAGGGAAGGCAGAGAATCTTGGTACTGAAACGTTCGCTCCTCAGAGGATTCAAGCACTTGCTTTTCCATGTTGCAGATCTGCAGCACAACCAAACAGACTATTCATGAAGCCCACGTTGGATGACGAACCTCCTCCCCACACTGTTCTCTCCCCGGCTCCGGCCTCCTCACATTTACACGGTAAAAGACAGAAAACGTTCCCCGAAAAAGCACGCACCAAAGATTTCTTGTTGGCTTGCAGCCACAAGAGACACACACACACCGAGGGAAAACGACGACCAGGCGGCTTTCCCCAGCACGTCGCGATAAACCAGCCCGAGGACTGTCGCTTTCTCTCCCAGGAAGCAGCCAGTCAGCTCCGGGACGCCCAAGACTAGAGGATATCTGGGGAAGGGGGAATCACCCCCCAGCCCAGCTGGCGGCCCCTCCGAGCCCCCTCGCAGACCCTCCCCAAGGCCCCCGCCCGAGCCCCGGCCGTGCCCCGACCCCAGCGCTCCCCGGGCCGAGCCGAACTGGGCCGGACGGGCGCGAGGCCCGCGACACCACAGCAGTGTTTGCAGCGGCCCAGGGCCCGCGCCGAGGGAAGCCCCAGAGAGCCCCAGGCGGATGGGGCCTGGGTTTAAGGAGACAGCCGAGCCGAGCCGAGCCGATCCCTCGCCCCGCCGCCGCGCACCCCCGAGGAATGAGGCTGGCGGTGACCACTGCTCACCCCGACCACACCTGTCCCGCGTCCTGCCCACCTCTCGGGCCGCCGCCCTTGCTTCTGCCCCACTTCCCAGCGGGTCCGGAAGCCGGGAGAAAGGGGAGCGGTCTCACCGCCCCCTGCACTCGGAGCGCCGGCGGAGGAGTTAAAAGGACAGCTTGAAGTGGGGCGGAGCTGTTGACTCCCTCGAAGGCCGGCGGGCCCCGCTGAGAGACCGGGACCAATCGGAGGGCCGGGCAGCCACCAGCTGCGTGAAGTTTAATAAGGGCAAGTGCTGGGTTGTGCTCCTGCGAGAGGGCAGCTCTGGATGTACGTACACAAATGAGGAATGAGAGGCTGGAGACTATTTCCATCGACCTGGTCGATAGAAAGTTGAAAATAAATCAGTAGTGCCCTGGCAGCCAGGAGGGCTAACCCTGTCCTGAGGGGCTTCAGGCACAGCATGGCCAGCTGGACAAGGGAGGGAATTGTCCTGCTCTGCTCTGCACTGGGGCGGCCTCACCTCGAGTGCTGGGGCAAATCTGTGTGCTACAATATAAAAAAGACTTTAGGCTATTAGAGAGCTTCCAAAGGAGAACTATGAAAATAGTTCTGGAGGGGAAGCCGCACGAGGAGTAGTTCAGAGCACTTGGTCTGTTCAGCCTGGGGGAGACTGAGGGGAGACCTCACTGCAGTTACAACTTCATCAGGGGGGGAAAGAGGAGGGGCAGGCACTGATGACTTCTCTGTGGTGACCTGTGACAGGAAACAAGGGAATGGCCTGAGGTTGTGTCCCAGGAGGTTTAGGCTGGATTTTAGGAAAAGGTTTTTCCCCCAGAGGGTGGTTGGGCACTGGAGCAAGATCCCCAGAAAACTGGTCGCACGACCAAGCCTACTATTCAAGGAGCATTGATGAAGACTGAGAAGATGATCTCTGGTACATGGTGTGATTCTTGGGATGTTCTGCATATGGTCAGGAGTTGGACTTCAGTGATCCTTAAAACTCAGTATCTGTGACAGTTGGGGCAGCACTAGAGACTTTTCACAGCTGCTGTCACCCATGGGCTGTGCTCTTAACTGTGGTGGTGTCCTTAGCAGGACTGAGACCAGATGTGAGCCATGGCTGACCCAGGGGACTCCTCACCCAGGGTAAGTGGCCCAAGTGCTTTGTGGGTGGGCAGTAGCTCAGGAATCTGTAAGAGTGTTTCTGTGGAAGAGGTCTGGATTGGTAGGTGTCTGTGCCACCTGTTAAAATTTATGTGGGAGAAATGGTTGTGGGGTGTGACTTGCAGCTCCACAGGAGTAGGAGTAAGCAGTAACCAGAGTGATTGGGTGGCATTTGGAGCAGTCTACACATGCTGGAGCAAACATTTCACCACATGGTGAAGCACCACTTGTACTGGGAAGGACATGAGGCCCACCCAGTGGTACTTGCCATGGTTAATGAGGTCTCTACTTTCAGGGACACCTGCCAGTACAGCTATTTGGCACACTGAAGGGGTCTCTGACACCTACATATGTACCTGGGTGGTGTGTGTTGAAGAGCTATGGTTCGGCCCAGAGTCATTAAAAAAAACTTTAAAAAAAAATTCTGTGACACAATCTGCCATACTCAGAACAAAATGTCACTATGTTCCATGACTTCTTTCCTCTTTGTGTCTACAGCAGTGGTGCCTTCTGTTTGCTTCTTTGTTACTCTCTGCTGCTGAGATGGCTTCCTGTTACCTACTGCCGTGGTTGAACTCCAGCCAGCAACCAAGCCCCATGCAACAACCGCTCACTCACTCGCCCCCAGTGGAATCAGGGAGAGGATCAGATAACTAAAAGTTAGACATCTCGTGGGTAGAGAGAGAAAAAGCCACACAGAAAAGCAACTCAAAACAAGGAATCCATTTGCTGTTTCCCATGGGCAAGTGTTCAGCCGTCTCCAGGAAAGTAGGGCTCTGTCATGTATAACAACTACTTGGGAAGACAAACTTAAAATCACTTAAAAATAATTTAAAATCAAACTTTAAATCATCACTTAAAACGCCTCCCCATTTCACCTTCTTCCCTCCACTTTATATACTGAGCTCTTCCTGAAGCCTATAGTGCTGCATGGGGTTGTTTTGAGCCAAGGGCAAGACTCAGCACCTGGTCTTGTTGAATGTCGTACCACTGGTCTTGGACCATTGATCCATCCAGTCCAGATCTCTCTGCAGAGCCTTCCTGACCTCCAGCACATCAACCCTTCCACATAACTCGGTGTTGTCCATGAATTTACCGAGGGTGCACTCAATCCCCTCATCCAGATTATCAATATACTAAACAGGAAGTCGCAATCTCCTAACTATTTTTTTCTCTTGAGATGGTAATTATCTTTCCACATTGAGGTTTTTCCTCTTGACTGTTGAGCTACTTTGCCTAGCATCATCTCTGTAGCCTTTATCTCCAGTTTTATCTCTCTTACCTTTCACAGCTCAACTCTGTGCACTCCTTTAGAGCTCTTTCTCTCAATTGAATGATTTCATCAAACATCTGAGCAGAGATTATGTGGTTCTACCATAGCAGAACTAGGCTGGCAGCAGAAGCAGTAGGAAAGGAGGAGGAGATTGTACTGCTTCTTGTCATGTTTGTTTTTGAAGTATCCACATAGTCTGTATCTTTGGCAGTTTCAACACCCTGGAAGTTCCAAGTAGTGAAGTCTATGTTGAGAATGCACATTGTGTGACTTTAATATTTATTTCAATAATTTTGCATTAGGGATGCTTTGAGCTTATCAGATGCAAGTGTCCCACAAATAAGTTTTTCTATAATAATGTCCTAGATTTTATTTTCAAGACTAAGTAAAGGGATGGGTAAACAGGTTTCTGGAGGACATTATGTCAGTTGGTAATATCACAAAATTTTTTTTTCATCAGCATCTTTTAGATGTTAGCAATGACATTAACCAGTTTTGAATATAGTCTGCTAAAAATGTAGCCATGAGAGATATGTTACTGGGAAAAATATGACTAATAAGATGGGCATACTCTATACTTTTTTCCATTAATTTATAGCATCTAGGTATAATGACAAAGGATTGCCTTAGGTCTTTATTTTTCAAGAAGCAAAGACCAGTATTTTCCTGAACTCAGGAGCTACTGAGATTTGGCTTCCCACTTTTTTTTTTCCTGTGGTTTATGCATTTCCTCTTAAATGGAAGATCACACTCAGCTTTTTGCTGAGTAAGAAAACTTTTAGGGATCTAAATCCATAAACCTCAAAACCTTGTCATAAATATTACTATGCATGTTACAGATGTGTTTTCTCTCTAACTGGACACCTCTTCCCATAAACCTGTAATTTTCCAGAAAACCTAAGTGCCTACCCTGGAAAACACATTTTTAAACTTTTTTTAAGAATTATTTGATTAATGAATGTAACCAAACGTGTGATAGAGTAATGTGTAAGGTTCTGATACAGATGCAGAAATAAAAAATTTCAACTGTGTCACAATGTTTAGGATACTGAGACATTGGTGTCTGTCAGTTACACAAACTGCATTTCTCTTGTGAAGATAAAATCAGTAGAGGATTACTGTCCTACAGCCTGCCACTCTGTTGTTACAGGATTGCAGATACCAAGTGATCAATGCTGTGACCTGTTAAAGTTCCCATGTTCCCAGCCAGGTGTCTCAGATACATGTCTAGGTGTAAGCAATCTGGCAGCTTTGGTAACACTCAATACCTACCATGAAGTGGATCATTTGACTCCCAGGCTCATTATTCCACTTCTGTGCTTATTGCTGGGAGGTGAATGGACTATCTTAAGTCCAAATTTTGTGAGCAGACTTGGATCTACTTGCCACCTGGGGATAGGGTTGCTTTTCCCCTGGCTTCCAGAATCTGCAGACAAGGGGTTAACTCATGTATGCATGAATAAGACAGGTCTACTATGTAGAGTCTGCAAGTGCCTGGACACCTGAGAAGCCTCTTAGGACTTCCCTACTGCCCTACTGGCCTGCCCTACTGGCAAATACCACTCTCCTGCAGTTCACAAAGACTTGTTCCATGGACTTTTAGACTATATGCTATAGAATATATTTTCCTTGGGGAAATATTTTGCAGCCCTATGCTACAAGCACTTAGTGCTTCTTTACTTTTGGCTTTCTGTTCCCTGCAGGATGGGGCTGTTGGTCCATTTGTCTTAGCAGCTGGTCAGTGCAAAAGCAGTTTTTTTGTCACTTGTGTTTTCAGTTGTGCTTTTCAATTAAACCCTGTCCATCTACTATACGGTGATGCCATGACAATAAAGCTCATGTAAAAAGTTCATCATGCTCTGAAAGCCTGTCTCAAAAACATGTTTGAGAAATAATCCAAAATTTCTTTGGTATACCACATCTGGGTCCATTTTTAATTCCGCTGTATTTGAAGGATGTTGAAATACTGAAGTGAGTGTGGCACAGTCCCCTGCAATTTGAGTAACTTGAGTAAATGGTGTACAGAAAAGTCTGAGATAATTGGTTTTGTCAAGAAGAGGATGCCAAATGAAGATGTCTTCACATCTAATAGAAAATGTGCAGAGGATGGACAGAGCCAGAATCTTCTTGATGTACTCTGCAAAAAGACCGAAGACTTGCAGATACAAGGGACAACAAGCATATAGATAGAAAGAAATGTATTCTCACTATGAGCCATGATTGAACACTGGAACTTGGTTACCAGGGGAGGTTGTAGAGTCTCCATCCTTGGAGATACTCAACACCTAACAAGAGAAGATTTGATGATATATGATCTCCATAAATCCCCTTCAACGTAAGTTATTCTGTGATTTAAATGATGGCTCTTTTAATCTTTTATACAGCTCTTTATCAAACTAGAATTTTCAGCTAATTCTAAATGTGAAGAGATAAAAGCCAGGAAATACTTTCTTAAAATTCAGTAATTCATCAGACCATGCATCTAACTTAAAATTTATAGAGAATAAAATAAAAGCTTGTTTCTCTTGAAAAGGTTACAATCTAGGAAAGTCTTAATTCTGCAGAAGAATTCTTATATATCCTCTCTATGTTGCAACAGGGTCCAAGTTAGATTTCAGGTGTAAGGCAAATAAGTAGAAGTAGATGAAAATATAAAGACAGTTTGGAAATTATAATAAATTTCTTAATTGCTGTCCTGTTTTGTAAAAAATGAGAAAAAAGGAAGATATTTCCCTAACTAGATATGCTTAAATTTCAAATAAATCAAGATTCAACTGAATGTACTCCAAAGAAGATTATGTATTAATGTAATAGTTCTTTCTTGTTTGTGGCCTTTTTTTTTTGTGAATGAAGATTAGATTGGCTAAATGTATCTTTCAATCCAGTAAGACAGACTCTGCAGGTTCTTTATTTCAGAGAGAATTGTAAAATAATCCTTAAAGGCAAATTACTCCATTAGGTTAGCACAGATGTGTCATTTACATCCAGACCTTGGGGCTGTATATGTAGTATCAGCATGCACCTGTTCATCTGGATGAAGTGTGTGACAGCTTCCAAAAGGTCATAAAAGGCTCCTTTTGTTTCAACAGGGGGATGGTGAGACTGATGTAGGTGAAAACTAAACTATTAGTTTTCAGCTTGATAAATGATGTGCTCTTACTACATAGCAATGTAGTTGCTAGTGCTGAGTAAAAGATTGGGGTAGAGCATTATGCTCCAAGAAGCTGGGAAGGGACAGATTGTCTCATTAGCAGCATGAGCAGACACAGCTGTGTCTGGTGACAAGTGCATCTCAGTTACAGCTTTGACTTAGGTTACTCTCTGAGCCTCACCATTTCTCTGCACCCCATTTTTGCCCTCCCTGCAGCAGTTTCGTTTACAGCAAAGGCAATGTGATTGTGACTATGCTGCTGCTCCTGTTCTTATCATCAAATACATCTTTAGGTCATCCTGTGACTAAGAAATCTGGCCCCATTACTGATTTTTTTCAGAAATCAGTATTGGTTTTCATACTTGGTATTTGTTTTCATACCTTATTAGCATATTTCAGCTTGTATGAGGAAAACACCACGTGGAATGGTTTTCCTTGAGTTCTTGCTACTGAATTTCCTCTTCTGATTGGGTGCCAGTAGGTTTGGATATAGGAATTGGCCTCAAATTGATGAGACAACATCACCCACAGAATGCAGGATAGCCAGTAGTGAATGCAGAACTTTCCAATTGAAGGAGACAGATTTGGTTGTGAGCAGTTGTGGGGATTTTATTATCACCACACAAAAATATTTGTGTTTAAAAGAATGAGAATAGCCCTGTGGAGTCTTGTATCTGCTGCATATTGCTAGGTAATCAATTTGGTGGACTCGTCCACTGATACCACTGGATCATGAGGCCAAACCTCGATGTTTATAAACCCCATGCCTTTATTAGTCATGTGCTTATTTCTTGTAGGGTGGAAGTGGAGTGTCCATCCAGTCTTCCAGTGGATGTGGTCTTCCCAGTGGATGTGGATTGCTATGGTTAAAATGTAGTGCCAGCCTTCTCTGTGCTATGTGTATCTCCCATGCAAAGGCTATGAAAGGAGCAGATTCCCATTATCTGTGGCATTTATGCCTCTCTGCCTAAGCAAGGTCACTCTGTACCCTACTAGGTCTCCTAATGTTTGTGTGTTTTATTCTTGTCAGTACTGATGTTATTTCACTCACTTCTGGGAAAGCAAAATTCTCTCTTCCCTAACCTGCTATGTCCTTTCACTTTTCCTGACTACGTTTTGGTTTTCATGGGTGACTCACCATTTGTTGTCCAGGAGCCAAGAGCAGCTTGGTGGGAGATGGAAGGACCCCCTGAAGAAACTGCTGTTTCTCCAGACCAGAAGTTCTGCAAAGTACTACTTCTCCAAATTGTTATCACTTTGGCATCAAGAACTGCTGACAGATACACATCAGCATCTGTGAAGAAAAGCAAGCCTTGTCTGTTTGTGAGCACATGAATATACAATCAACTGTTCTGTTGCTTATGGTCATCTTCCCACATTTTTTCCAGTTTTGTGCATGGCAGTGGAATTCCTGAGATTAACCCCCTTTTTGCCCTAATTTATGTGGCAGTTAGAGTAGATCAAGCTCTGAATGATGCATTCAGTAACTGTTAATGTATCTTTAAATAATTTAAGGACTTTGATTAAATGTACTTTATCCTGCTTGAAACACAGCAAGTGTCACCTTTGAAATAGTGTGAGAGAAGATTTTTCTTTTGCTATTTAATTGTCAGGTTAAAATATTGGCTTCAGAAAAGTCCAAGGGTTTTGTGTGTTTTTGTTGAAGAAGTGACTGTGTAAATGGAATTAATTGTACTGAAGCTAAAAATCTGCCAGAGGAGTTATATCTTCTATGCCACTGGTTCCACTACTCTTAAGCTACTTTAGGCTCACATACCCAGTGATTTTTGAGACCTTTTTTTGTGTAAGTTTTGCTCTTCTTAATGTGTCTTTGAAGTGATTCTTGACAAAATATTCACAAACTCTCCAGTTGAAACACACATGAAAATCAAGCAACCACCACACCAACATTTGGGTCTGTTTTCTTTTTTTCTTGTGTAGTTTTGAAATAAGTCTGAATTGTTGTCTATCCTGATCTGGTTGCATTTCTCGAACTTTTTGTGTAGGTAAAAAAAATTGCATTTAGGCATGCAGGTGTATTTTATGGTGAATCAGCCCTTACATATACTGAGCTATATTCAAGGCAAAAAATAATACCCTTAATGATTTGCAGAATTTTGGAAATGGAATTTTGCTGCTTGCTATCCCCTAATAAGTATTTTCTTCAATCTTTCTAACAAGAACACTAGATTTTATCTGATGGTTGCAGAAAACATTTTATAAAGATTCAGTATCACTGTACTTATAATTCATTTATCTTCACTAAGCACATGGTGTTCCCAGGTTCTTTTGACAGAACACAGCCTGATATTTATTCTGGTTACTCCACCATCTCAACAGAATGTAACAAAATTAAAAATCCAGAGATGGGCAGTGATGATGGATGTGAAGGGTACCTAACACAGCCAGGCCATATAGTGAGGGCTGAGACAATATGACAGAAGAGCTCAGAAATGCTCAGTGGTGCCCTGAGAGGTGCACTATTCACTCTCTTTACTGTACTACCCCATGCACATAAAATGAATTTGTATGTGTCAGTTTAAAACCAAAAAAGGGATTCATTCTTCATGCATCAGATAGTGGAGCTATGCAACTTTTTACAAGAGGATGTCATGGATGCCAGCTGTTCAAGGGGAGACTGGAAAAATGAAAGAGTAATTCATAGACGTTTTTTATATATAAAGAAACTACATCCTACTGTTCCTTTCACATCTATTTTACCACTGTTGTAGAGAGAACATTGAACTAGGTGGTTCTTATGTTTTCTAGGTTCTTCAGATGGACCTTTTATCTTTGTGTACATTCTAAAAGCCTGTCACAGTGGAGGACCCGTGACCCGAGACTGGGCCAGCCAAAGATGATGAAGGCAAAATAATAGAAAGATGGGCTCAATTGTGTGACCTGAAAAATAATGAACTTTAATAGTGAAAACAACAAACATATATTCCAAAGGACAATAGGGGGTGCACCAAAAAGGTGAGGGTCAAGGTGATCCAATAACTAATATAAACTAAGGTCAGGGCGGAGTTTGAGGATAAGGGTCCAATAGGGAAGGGTAATTAGGAATATGTAAAACACTGCACCGAACATGAACCAATACCAGCAGGGGAAACAGAGAACTTGCTGGTAATACTTCATAAAATTGAATAGTGGGAAATGTGAGTAATACTTTCTTCTCCATAACTACGAAGGGTTTTCCCACGGCCTTCTGCCTGGGTTCTTACAGACCCCAGCAAAAGCCTATGTTTTTAAATGGTCTTCCTGAAAAACCCTTAATTTATTTTGGTACTTGTAATGTTTGTTGTAGTCAGTGAATGAGCAAATAACAGGATATTGCCCAATAGTATTTTACCATCATTTATAAAAGCAGAACTGGTTTACAGTGTTGCAGGAAGATTATCTTGTATCTAGCAGACAGTTGTGGTAACACAAGCAGTTTTGATGACAGACACTACTGCACCCTGATGTTTCAATTTAGACTTAATTCACTCTAATTTTCCTGTATCTGAAGAGACTTGTTCTAGAATGATATGGGGTCTTGGTTTTGGGATTGTTTTGTTTTGTGTTTGTTTGTTTGTTTGTTTTTTAAAGAAATGGCAAGGCTGGTTGCTTGGGTACAAAAAAGGCCAGGTGCTCTTTGTAGACTGACTGATTTGCTTTCTGTGGTCTGGAGGTGGAACTTCAAAAGTTGCTCAATGGGGCAAATTTTTCAATGACTCAAATGAAGGTTAGTCATTTTTGTAGTTACAGCAGAAACTGTAAATTAAGAAATTAAGTGATTCTGAAATACACAATAGCCACATTTTAAAAATTTATTTTAATAGTCTTGAGTACCACAGACTTTATCCAATGCATGTTCTCAGAAATGAAGGAATGCTAGCTCTATTCATTAGGAACTAGCATGTCCATTAGGGTACATTTTCTGTACCACCTTCAATCAAATTATATTCAACTGGGTGAAAAAAACCTCAGAGCTACATTTCATCAGACTACAGTATGCTTGACTGCTTCAGCAACTATTGTTATGATTCAGAAACAAAAATACACTGCATATTTTTTATAAGCCAGTCTTCAGCAAGGTTAACCGTGAAGATATGAGAACAATTTTTAATTTTTAGAGGCTGCAGAGTATCTCTTATCCAGTCTTTGCACTTGTATCAAAACTGAAATTTAATCTGTGAATTTTGTAACAGTGAATTGATGCTTAGTTACACTGTGAAGTAATTCTCATTGCTCACAAGGTGTATCAGCACTAAAAAGATTCATTGCTTGACCTATTTGAAGAGGAAGCAAGGCCATTTTCCAGACCTTCCACAAAGAATAAAATAATTTCATATTAGTGAGCATTGCCATTGCAGTTTTACCAGTCCTCTAAATGCATGTCTACTTTCTGGAAAGCAGTTGCACATTGAATTGTCATTGAAATTAGGGGAAAAAAAACAAAAAGAAGAAAGAAAAAGTTTTTGTCCACTGAACTGTAGCATCACACACAGATGGTAGGGTGATGCTACCTTCTGAAAGCAGTTTCCAGCAGGGAGCTGCTCAGCCAGGCAGCAGACACTTGCACACACTCTAGCATGCTTAGCACACAGCAGTGAAATAACACGAGGAGGCCTTTGGTGTGGTTGTCCAGAGGGGGCTTATGACCACCACTCCCAGGGGAACAAAGGCCCAGATGGGCTGCGGGTCCAGGATTATATAGGGGTAGAGGGGAGTGGACCAGAGGGTCAGGGTAAAGTGGTACCTAGGAGGGGTTAGGGAGAGGGGGAACCAATGGGGTAATAGGGCCAGACAATTGCACCAAACTGGGAAAACCAATGGGGAAACAGGGAAGGGAGAATTTTTTAGAGGAAAGAAATAAAAGATAAAAAGGGGAGGGATGGGCAACATGCCAACTGGCTATAGCAAACTGGGGTACATTGAAATGGCTGTGCTAAGAATTATGAGGGAAGATCTTGCCTTATATTTTCACATGGGGAAAAACCTTTTCTTTATTATACCATGGAGGCTTCCTCCCACGCCATTACTGCCTTTGGCTCTGGAGCCTCCACATGGAACTGCTTTCAAGAAAGTGCCTAAGGAAATGGCCTAGGACCAAGTCCAAGCACAGATGAATAAAGTCAGGGCACAGCACATTCTTTTAGAAATGGTTTCTATGAAAGTATAACTATGTTATACTGCACTGGTATCTATGGTATTAGGTTGTGGTTTAGTCTATCTCTTCTAAAATAGTTTGTGTCTGACCCATTAGTTTTACATAACTGGCAGTATGCATGATGTCAAGGAGGTTTGAAAAAGAAAAGCAACATTTTTTTTCTGATCTATTCATTCCTTACTTTCACTAAACAGTGAGAGGAAAATCCTAAATTTTGAAAGGAAAATAGTAAAAGCATGTACAAATTCCTTCTCTGTAAATATAAATAACTATAAATATCCACCAATTTGCACTATGATTCCACACTTTCAATGTCCAGTGCTGAAGAGCTGGCAAAGAAGAAAACAGGGATTGTACAATTCTAATATAGTTTCACTTTCTAATGCTGCTCTTGAAAGGATATATTTTACACAACCTTCAAACTTACTATTATTGAAATTAATGATTTTGTGGTTGTTATTAAAACTTGTAACAATAAAGTTGCTTTCAAACCTCAGCTGAAATCAGGATCTTGTGGATTCTGACCCAAGGCATTTATCAGTCTAAATCAGCTGGAGGGGCAACATTTGAGACTAAAGGATGGGTGGAAACCTAATCTCTTGCAGGATTAAATCACAGTAGCAGCAATAGCAAGCAAGTGGACAGTATCAAGTGTAAGAAGGAATAATTCAAATAGTATGTATATTCTGCAGAATAACTAAAAACCTTAATTTAAATTATTTTACTGTATCTATTTGAATTAACTATAGTTTTCTCTCCCTTCCTTCACCTCTTCTGCAGTGTTCTGTACAGGTCACCCTGGTAGAGAAATTAATCTTGATGAGCCTTTTGCAAAAGACATGACAAGCATAGTTACTGAAGTTACAAGTGTTTTGTTAAAAGAATTGAAAGAAAAAACATTTGCATTTTTTGCTCACAGGTAAAAATATAAACATTTTTAGATACCCTGGAGAAGGAGCTTCTATTTCTGATCTCTAGGAGTAAAGTTTAACATGTTTTTATTTGTGAAACCTTTAGGAAAAAATGCTTCTGCAAGAATCTTCTCTCAAGTCATCCTAAAACATGCAGTTACTCTCAAAGACTCTGTTTATTTATTTATTTATAACTTCAGGCACAACATCTGAACACATGTTCCTAATCAATTATAATTGCATTTATTTTTAATATTTGTGTCAGTGCTTGATCTATATTAATGCTGAGGGTGAACTATTCATGAAACAGAGATTTTAAAGATTGCTGAGTTTCAAGTATTCAAAATAACAGTTCTTATTGAAAATTAAGGAGACTATTAAAAGAAAGAGAGACTATGAAAAGGTCTTATTTGCAAAATCAGACTGTGTAGGAATATACTTTATGTCAATTAACTAATATTATAATCTGCATGTCATATACAGTTTCAGCAACTGTTCAACACAGCACTGAAATTAAAAATATATTTATATTTTCCAGGTTTAATGTACGTTTTTACTTTGCTTTAATTTCTTCTTTGCTGCAGCTTTGGAACTTACACAAGTTTTGCTGTTGCATTTCATGTGAAAGAAAAGTACAGATTGGAGTCAGTACATGCCCCAAATGTAAGCTGCAGAATCATTAACATTATGAAAAAGAGCCATAAATTAGCTACTAAGAGTAAAAATACTATTTTGCAATACTGTATGCAGAGTAATTTTAATACAAAACATTTCTTCAGAATCTATGGAATGAAAAGTATTCTGAGGTAGATGCAGAATACATAATATTCACTGCTGCTAACCTTAGCCTTGCGAGAGCAATCTCCTTAAACTAATGACTGAACTAATTAATGTTTAAATTAACTAATCCTTAAACTAAACATTTTTGAATATTGTGTTATTTAGTATGGCCATTGGCTTAAAACTCAAAAGTAATCGAACCAAAATACTAAGTGGCATCTGGACCTAGTCTTTCATAAACCTGCTGCATCAGCCCTCAATACATTTGTCCAATATTTCTTCTCTCCTAATTCTCTGTAGGATTTTTGATCAGTTTTTTTTTCTGAGGTTCTGCTGGTTCTGCTAGTCTTTCTCAGAAAAACAGTAATGAAGTGGCATTTTTCCAGTCCTGTCCTCAGTCAGCATTTGCTATTTCTATTCTTCAGTTTCTAAGGCTTCTTAGCAGTCCTGAGTATGAGTGATTCATGGAAGCAATGAAAATTCCTGAGAATTTTCATAATCACTTGGTCTCTTCAGTCCTACATTAGCCAGGTTTATGTCCAGTGCTAGGTTTTTCTTTCTCTTAGATTATTTTACTAGTAATATTTCAATAGTAAGAGTCAAGCTTGAACAAAATAATATTAACAGTTATTTGTCTGTAAAAGTTTCAGAAGTAGAGAATACTTGGCTCGCTCATAATTTGTGATTTCAGTAAGCACAGTGAAGTAACCCTTTCCATGAAAGTGTTCTCCAGGAATGTTAATCAGCTTTGTATTCTGGAGATGGAAAATATACTTTTTCTAAAATAATTTTAATGAAAAGATTATTTAAAGTATTTTATATACAACCCCTGATCTGTTTGGTACAGACAGTGTGTAGTATATCTTGCCCTCAAAAGCACAGCCATGCCTGATGGAAATGATGAACTTCTTGCATGTATGGAGATTCTAGGAGGAAATTATGACCTTCTGCACAATGAAGATGTTAGGTAAAATGTAGCACTTACTTTCAGAGAAGGCATTAGAATTTTTCAGACATTTTCATTAGTTTTAAAACTTTGTATTACTTCTGTATTTTCCATTTTTACTTCTGACTGATCATGTTAGGTTTTAATTTTTCTTTCTTAGTAACTTGTTCTCATTTCTGTTATAAAAAGAATAAGAAACTGTAAACATAGCTTTTTTCCTTTGTGTGCCTTTCTATTTGTTTTCTAGTATTTAAGCCCTAGATGAAACACTGTGTACTGCAGCAACCACAGCTGTTACTGCAGTAGTGAACCTGTCATGGCAGAATTACCATTCTACCCAGGCTCCAAAGTTTGCAGCTACTAAAAGGGAATATTCTCATGTCTTTTATTGTTTGAGGTTAACAACTGCAGCTCATCATACTTCAGGAACACTGTATTCAGCCTCCAGATCCAAGGTCCTCTAGCCTAACCAGAAGGAAAGAATCCCTGTGTTCTGAGAACCCAAACAGCAACCGGCTTCCTGTGTCCTAACTGCTGTCACCACTGGATGTTACACAACAGATCGTTGTACTGGTTTGAGAACAAAACCAGTGAGAGACTCCAAGTCAGAAATACAATTTATTAGGAAATAGGAAGAAAAGAAAGAAAGATACTGACAAAGTCAGAATACAACCTGATAGCCTGTTGGTCAGGGTGTTGGCAGTAGTCCATTGGTACTAGATGAGCCTGGTCTTCCTCTGAGAGTCCAGTGAAGAAAGGCACCTTGGTGCCCCAATTCTCTGGTTTTTATCCAGGTAGAGGGGCTTGGCTCCTCCCCCCTGGATGGAGCATTTTCCAATGGGATGATAAGCTTATCAGTGGACTCAATGGCCCATCAGCTTCTCCCCTTGGATGGAGCATTTTCCAATGGGATGATGTAAGCTTATCAGTGGACTCAATGGCCCATCAGCAGAAAACCCCTCCCTAGAGGGAGGATGGGTTGTGGGAGAAATAAGGAAATTGTCCTGCTGATTTCTTATCAGCTGGCTTATCAACACAAGATTGCATCACTTCCCCTTATTCCAGTTCCAGCAGATGGTGATAGAATAACACATCTTTGATTACATTTTGTACTGTAACCCATAACAATCGTGTAGCTGAGGCTTTTTACCTTGGCAAAAACAAGGACACTCTTAGATTGGGACCCATTTTGGTCTTAGGAAACTGACACTGAATGATGCTGAAATATTAGAACTTCTACACAAGTAGGTAACATCATTATTTATTGTAGGTGAGATTTTTTCATTGCAGGTTGAAGCTCTTTTTTTTTTTCCCCTAACTATTGGGTCATTCTTTCTTTACAATTTTAGACCTAATTGCAGCAGGGCAAGGAGCTAAGAAACTTCAAGGTCCAGTATTTTCTTCTGATATCCTGTATAATCTAACTCATGAAATGTGTTAAGTTTTGGAGAAGAACAAAAATGCTTTTTTGTATGTGGAAGCAAATTCCAAATATAAGTATCTTATGGAATGTTTTATGACTACTTTTTATGTACATATTTGAGAAGGATGGAATTAATATCCCCTTTTCCTGTGATATTACCTACTTTTCTGGGTCTGATGATAAAGTATATGATGTACAAGGTACTTTGCTTAAACGGTCTTCCTCTTATACTTACACATTTTCTTGATGCATTGCACCCGTTAATTAGAGTTTTCTAGAATCTATCTCCTTCTTAAAGGAAAAAAATCAACAGAGCAGTTTCAATGTATGAACCAAAAAGTTGATATGGGATTTAAAATAATTATTAAATAACAACTTAGAAATATTTATACAAAATGATCACAGTAATTGACATTTCTCTGACACTTTAAATATCTTTTTTAGGTTGGCAAGAACTAACAAGTGGAGATACTGCTTTTTAGGACCTTCTGGGAGATCACTTTTATCTGCTGAAACCATTCTAATGAAATTTTCTTGATAAAACACATCACAAGATGCATAGAAAATGCCAGTCTATGAGTATTTACCTCGATTTTAATAGCTGAATGTGTAAGGTTAGTCCAGAGCAATTTGTAGTAAGTCACTTCTTTCTCTATATTGCATGCAGTTATGCCTAAAAGTTGTTCCGTTTCTCCTCTCTAATCCTTTATAAGGGAGAGTTTTCCTGATTTTTTTGAAAATAAACATTGGCTTTGGGTCTTAAAAAAGGTTTCGTCTTTTCCTTCTTCTCTTGCATGTGTACAAACTCTTCACTTTATTGCATAGCCTTGTTTGCAAAAAAATCACATCTATGTTATTTTACTGTTAGAGCTTCTCTGTTTGTCTGCTCCTGTCAAAATGCTAAACATTATTTAAAATCCACAAAAATCCACAATTCTCACAGAATGCTTAATTGATTCAGTTCAAATTTATTTAGATTAATATACAAGCTAGAAATAGATTATATATGTAAATACCCTTTACAGTCAAACAGCTTATGCTTAAAAGATATTAGTGTCAGACTACACAATAAGGAGTTAGTATTGTACTTTTCTCAACAGAGTTAGTTCATCAGCTACTGAAGAGTTAATTATTAGTGGGAATTACTTTGAATATTCTAGATCCCATATTTTTCTACCATTGCTCTTGCTTTAGAGATATAGGCATTCATGGCATCCTCCTTTGATAAACCTGCAAAGGAAAGTAGGAGTCATTATCTTTCCTCATTTGTCATCCTATGAACTTGGCTACAGGATGTACATATAATTGGTGTAACACCTTTTTTCAGGTTCCATGCCTCCCATTTGGCTTTGCCTTTCAAATCTAGCATTCCTGGACATTCTGCCAAAATAAATGCATAGATTTGGTTATCATGCAGATTTACATAACATTAACTTGATTTTATCAAGATACATGAGGAAATGTGAAGTATATATGGTAATACCAATATTAATATCTCCAACAGTAGCCTGTTTGTAGAATCCATAGAGTTCCTTCAGCTCTTCATCGGTTGGTCTTGTTTTTAATTTTTTTACATCTTCTGCAGCACCATCAAAGTCAGCCTGATGAAAGAACAGAAAGTGTTCTCTCAATGGGTATGTTTAAAACATGAGTAACAAGACACACAGTAGTATCATTAGATATTCTCAATGACTCACTTGGGTTTAGCAATCAGATAAGGCTTTTTCCCTTGAGAGAAGCTTCATAAATGTGTACATTTGTAGAAAGGGATATAGGCTTGTATGGCTGATAGGAGGCTGTGGAGGCAAGCAGCCTCCACAATTTATGTGGTGTGTATGTCAGTCACACTGCAGATATGAAGCCATTCACTGAACTTTATATCACACAGTGATCTCTGAATCTTTTTGACCCTGCCTACACTGTGTTGGCTCAAGTGGAGGAGCTCAAATCCCCTCTGAGTGGTACTGCCCAATTCACCCTCCATTTCCACTGCTCTGCTGTCAGGGAAGTAGATGACCAACAGCTGGCACAGAGGTACCTCATGGAGATGAGCTACTGCCAGGAACACTTTCCACAGTCAGCTCTGAAACACAGGTGAGTACCAGAGTAAAGTGTAAATTTACTCCTTTCATCACTGTAAATCACACACTCACATCAACCTGTATGACTGCAGCCATTCCTGCTATAAAGCAGGTTGCAGGCTAAGGTTTGGAGTTCTGTTTCATTCCCAGAACATTTCAGAGAGAGAGAGAGATTTTGTATAATGACTACAGACCCATCAGCTCACTGCACTACTCTAATGCAGAACGATACAAGCACTTCAATGTGCGATATTCTGGTTTCAACAATTATTTTAGCTTTTGAGTTGGATCTGCATTTGCAGAAGCACAGCATATCCTGCACATATATTTAATACGTACAAAACCAGCTGTATTGGTTTGCATGGCCTGGTTTTTAGTAGTGGGGGGACTACAAGGGTGGCTTCTATAAGAAGCTGCCAGAAGCTTCCTCAGTGTCCGGCAGAGCCAATCCCTGGTGGCTCCAAAGATGGATGTGCTGCTGGCCAAGGCTGGGCCGATTAGAAATGTGGTAACACCTCAGTGGTAACAGATCTAAGAAGGAAGATAAAACAAGTGGTTGTGCGGTTGTAACCACGGCCAGAGAAGAGCAGAGCGAGAACGTGAGAGAAACAGCGCTGCCGACCCCCAGGGCAGAGCAGGAGGAGGGGACGAGGTGCTCCAGGTGCCGGAGCTGAGGTTCCCCTGCAGCCCGTGCTGCAGCCCATGGTGAAGCAGCTGTGCCACTGCAGCCCATGGAGGCCTTGGGATGCAGGGATGCACCCACAGCCCGTGGAGGAGCCCCAGCCGGAGCAGTGGATGCCCGGGAGGAGGCTGCGATCCTGTGGCAGCCCATGGAGAGAGGGGCCCTGCTCCCAGGCTGGAGCAGCCGGTCCTTGGAGGGCTGCACCGTGGAGGAGTGACCACGCTGCAGTTTGGGGAGACTTTCCCCATGGGATGGACTCACAGTGCAGCAGGGCTCAGGGAGCTGCTGCTGCTCGTGGGATGAGCTCAGGCTGGGGAGGCTCACAGAGAACTCTCCCTGCTCCTCTCGGTGCTGCAGGGGAACGACTCCGCTCCCGGAGCAGCGGGAGAAGTGTTGGGTGATGAACTGATCACAGCCCCCATTCCCTGTCCCCTTGCACTGCTGGGGTAGAGCTGGAAGGAGAGAAGGGTGGGGAGAGGGTGTTTCTAAGGGCTTATTTTTCTCCTCATTATCCTGCTCTGGTTTTGTTAGTAATAATTTCACTTTATATCTCTAAGTTGAGCTTGTTTTGCCCTTGATGGTATTGGATAAGTCATCTCTCCTGGTCCTTAACTCATGAACCCTCTGTTAAATTTTCTCTCCCCTGCCTTTCTCCTTGGCAAGGAGATTGTGCTGGGTGGACCAGGTGGTGGAAATAAGCAAATACGAATGAGAGCTAGGTTCACTACATTGTCCATTTAAACAGAGAGAAAGTACAAGAGAAAAGTTATTTTTGCTTTTAAATTTAAGAAGGAAAAATGAGTAATAATTTAATTAGAGAGTGATGTTCAAGCATCTTTCCTCACAAAAAGGCCCCTTCCTGAAATCATGAAACTCCCATGTTCATTGACATAAGGACACACAAGCTGGTGGCTGCATTGAGGCAGGAGCAGCAGGCAAAACAGGGTAAGGACAGGAGTGCACTGCTGCTTCCTGTACAGAAACTTGGCCACCAAATGGGTCACCTCTGCCTCCTGAGATAGAATTCACTTTTTTGTTCTGGTCTGGAAATCTAGTTTTGCTAAAGAGACTTGCCAGATACAAACTTCTGAGGAATTTCTAATTTTTTTGCTAATTTTGAATTGCTATATGAAACCCACAAAGGGAAAGCACAAGTCTTCTAAGAACAAATGTGCTTGCCACAGGAGTATGCACATCTGTAACAGCAGCTGCAACAAGAAACAGCAGGCAGAGGTGCATTTTAAAGGAAAGTTTTAAAAAAAGTCATGATGTGTGATTAAAAGGGCATTCTAGCTCCCTACAAAACAGCAATTATATCTTGAATATTCTTTAAACTGCAGCTATAATTTCACAGAACATCAGATGGGAAGGATTCACGATGACAATACACATCTCTAGGTCTGTCAGTTCTTAGCACCCTTAAAGCGAAATGAAAGGAAAAGACAAAAATCCTGCAGCAATGCAGATGCTTTTTAAGAAATAATCTTCCAACTCAGTGAGAACCTCAGTGTTTGCATAATTGACAAGCAGAAGTTTCTAGGAGATTCCCACCAAGGCCTTCCTGAACCAAAGGTCCAGTAGTGGATGGAAGAGTACAGAGAAGAATTGTTGTGCTAAAATTGATAAAGACTGTTTTAAGTTTGAGAAATGCTGTTGTTCTATTTTGAATATAGCACTCCTTCTGAGAATTAGGCAGATTCCAAGTGCCATTTGTCTTCTTAAAGATCTGACACTTGGTCATTCAATAAAGTATTTGATTTGGCAGCTTCTGCACTAAATTCTAGATTAAATTACTTCCAAATTGTATTCTTAAATCTAAAACCTTATATACTGAAACATGTAATTACTTATGTAGTTTGTTCCTGTTTCAATAAAAATAGTTCTCAGTTACTAAAATGCAGCTATACTACAGAACCATGGAAAAACATGAGGCTTTAAGTCCAACTTTTTATGTCTGATTTCTTTTTAAAACACTGTAGATTTTTTTTAACCAACCATTTTTTTTGAGAATGCTGTTAAACAAATACAGGATTTTTCTAAAATAAAAAACCAAAAGGCTCAGAATAAGTTCATGTGCTATGTATGTGTGTTATATGTAGTTTAGATAAACCAAAATTGTGTGCTCTAGACTACACATAAAAGTGGAATCAATAATGTTGAAATGGCCTTACAGCATCTCTTCTCAGCTTTTGGTTTTGTGGGGGTTTTTTTGTTTGCTTGTTTGTTTGTTTGTTGGTGGGGTTTTTTTGTTTTTTGTTTGTTTGCTTTTTAATATTTGCTTTCATGGAAGTCTTGAAATTTTAATTTTTCTTCTTATGCTGTACTGTGTCTTGGTCTCCTGCACAGCAAATGTACCTGGATTTTCTACAACCACCTGAAATGCTTCAATTAGTTCAGATGTTATGCTCATTTTTAATTTTCCATTAAAAATTGGTGAGGGCTATAGTAAGTAAGTAAATAACACTATTCTTCCTTTCAGGAGCAAGCCCGGAATGGTGAACTAACATTTTTGAGGCCAGGAAGTCACACCAGCACAGGGGGACTGCTTTGGAGCAGAAGCACCTTGCCTTGTGTCATGGGCACAACATGAGTGCCTTCAGCCTGGGAGCAGGGAGGGGACAGACACACTGCCACAAGCAGGAATCTAAACTCACAGTCCCTGTGAGACTGCTTATAGGGCTTTTTTTGACAGTCAGGTGCCTTATTCTTCCATGAAAACAAGCCTGTTCCACTTTGTGCTCACCTCGGAGAAGAGACAAGGACACGGGGATTGCAGAGGAACTCACATGCTCTGAATTTACATCCCAGCCTACGCCTGAGTCACTCCAGCCGAGCCACGCTGCTGCACTGTGTTCCAGGACTGCAGCATTAGGATACAGGGGAGTTTTGTACTAAGGTAGCAAGACAAGTCTAATTACACAAGACCTCCTATGCACTAACAACACTACTTTTAATAGATGTACAGCGAGGGGAAACAAAATCAGCAATGCAAACTACCTTACCAAGGAATTAAAAATAGCGGTCCAAAGAAACTGGAACTGTACGTATTCGATGCTCCTCAAAGCAAAGCATTTAAAGTCACACTACTGGTACAGATGTATAAAAGGGATGGACATTTACTTACGAAAATAAATGTGATGACCTACCACTCAAGGTTTTTTTTATAGGTACAATTTTATTAAAATAAATATTCCATTATTAATCCAAATATCAGAAATGCGATATTCTTGACTATACCTATGACTGACTCCTCCATCACAGACATGTCTTAATATTATCCACACATGTGCAAACAAAAGCAGGATTAATGCTCTGTTAACTGGAAGATTTAAAATTGGTATCAATAATAAACTATAACTAGGTTGCCACATTGTTTAAAGTTTAAATAAGTTTCTACTGCATATGAGCCTCTGCTGCACTGATGTACAAGGACCATTCAAACATGTGGAAATCTTTCACAGGTTTGGAATTGTTTTCTGATCTAAACTTCTGTCTTGGTTTTGCCTGGGGCATACCAGGTACCCTAGTACCTGGTAGAGTGCAGTATTTTGGATGCAGGATGAGAATAATGTTGATAACACACTGATGTTTTGGTTGTTGCTAAGCTGTGCTTACCCTGAGTCAAGGACTTTTCAGTGTCTCATGCTCTGAAAGTGAGGAGCTGCACAATAATCTGGGGAGGGGCAGGGAACACACCTGAGACAGCTGACCAAACTGGCCAAAGGGATATTCCACACCACAGAACATCATGCCCAGTGTAGAAACTGGGAGGTGTTGGCCAAGGGGGACTGATTGCTGCTCAGGGGTGGGCTCAGCCTTGGTCACTGGGTAGCAAGCAATTGTACTGTGCCTCACTTGCTTCTCCTGGGCTTAATTGCACGTGCTCTATCTTCCTCGCTCATTACTACTATCACAGTATTATATTTTACTTCTTAAAAATTATTAAACTATTCTTATCTCAGCCCATGAGTGCTTGCTTCCTCACCCTTCTCCCCACTGCCAATTCTCCTCCCCATCCCACTGCAGGTGAAGGAGGTGTGAGCAAGTGACTGCCTGGTACTTATTTGCTGGGTGGTATTAAATCATGACAACTTCACAGTAAGAATGAACTAGAAGCCCTGTTCAATTGTACAAGACAAAAGATAAAGAAATAAGGCAACCATTAAGTTAATAACCTTATCTTCCTATAATTTTATTCGATTTGCATCTATAGGCAAATATCACAAGATAAAACATTTGCAAATGCTTATCTTACAGAGCAAGAAACATGCAGAAATGAAATCTAAATAATAAACTTTTCTTTCTTTATCCCCCCTAGCAACTCATTCCGCACAGACTGTTGCTTAGGATTTGCCTGCTTATACAACAAGCTTATGAGCAGCTTGTAAAAATATAATTTCCTTTTAATCACGTGCCGATAAAATTCCCTTTAACTCCTCAAATAAAAAGTATAAAATTATACCGACATAAGCATACACACATGCCTTAAAGATAAAAGCACAAATTATCAGACTATTGTCAGACACTGCCTTTTTGCAAAGAAAAAAGCTTGAACGAATTCTTCATTTACAGCAGAATATTTTACCAATTTGAAAAACTTAGAAACGTTTTACAGCCTCACTAATGAGAACATTATTTTATTCATTTGTTCTCATTCCTATACAGCTAGATTCAATAAATTTATGGATATGGTTGGTAACTGTTAACCAAACCAATGTGGACAGACAAGCTGTACAATTTCTAATGCAGAATGTGTATGGTATCTTAAAATTTCAACCACTTATTTTTATGTGAAAGTGTAACTGTAAACAGCTATGGAACAACATATCATACTGCATTCCACTCTTTCTTATGATTTATGGCTCATTGCTTAATCATCAGGCTAATAAATTCACTTTTTAGAGTGAATTCAAGGCAGAATAAAACAAACTATAATTTCAGTGATTATTAATTAAGAAAAGGTGGCGTTATGTTTGGGATTTGGCGATTTTGACCCACTGAAGAAAGAGATTTCTTCTTAGCTGTAATACAGCACAATGAAACCTCTGTGCTATTCAGCATAATTGCAGCTCAGAAGAAAATTGCTAAGCTGCTGGCAGTGCACTCCTTGCATCTAGGTCAGAGCATTGTGCTGCTCACTCTTTGCAAAATGCACACTAACTAAGCTGAGACGGACATAATGAGACAGGGATAGAAGAGCTTACAAATCTTGAAGTGAAAGGGATAATAGAAAAAACTAAAAACAGCTTAATCCATCAGGCCATAGCCAAAACAAGGGAAGTATTCATCGTTTCCCATAAAGGTAGGAGGCTAAAAGCCAGCAGTAAAGATAATTTCCTCAACAGCTATTTAAAGCTGCAATTAGAGAACATAAAAGGAAGCTCTCTTTCTAGCCAGAATGTAAGAAAGTAGAAGCTCTCTCACCAAAACACAAGCCTATCAAAGTGTATCAGTCCAAAGATGCATACACACTAAAAAATACACACAATTTCCTTAAAAATTATTTACTTCCCAAATGCACATATACCATTGTCTCAGTGTTAGAATTTTCCCTCCTTCTTTAATAGCTCCAGGCAACCAGCTAGATCCTGAAAAAGTGAGCATGTACCCGTCTTTCCATGTCTAACTCAGTCCTAGCAAGCTCAGATGCACACTTGAAGCAACATAATTCATGCATGCTCTGAACAGGTAAGGCTCCAAAATATTACATGACCTATGAAGTAGTTCAATTAAACCAGCATGATTCTCACCCTCCGCTTGTGAAAAGCAATGCAGTATTTAACCTCCAAGGGTTTAGGCAGATTTCCCTTGCCGCAAGGTAACCTTGATTTTGCAGTAAAAATCCTTACGCTGATTACCCCGTCTCCAGCACGGCGTTACACAGACGCACAGTGCATCCCTCCCGTCTCTGTCTCCCCAGATGCTGGAGTGCGTACCTGAAGAGTCATGATGCTGCGAGGATGCGCAGGGAACGGGCTCGCTCTTTTCTCCGGCAGGGACGCGGCGCGTCTGCCAGTCAGCTCCGGTGGCGCTGGCAAGGGTGGTGCCCGTGAGCTCGGCTCGGCAGCGGAGCGGCGGCGGCAGCACTCGGGGACTCGCAGCCGCCGGGACGAGCGAGCGGCGACAGGCGCGGAAGGGGCGGTGGGGGCAGGGAGCACTGAGCCCCCAGTCGTTTCCGCTGAAAGCCTGGGCTCCAGCCGTAGCACTGAGGATTAGGCCGCCAGGTTGAGAGCAGTGATACAGAAAGATTCCCAAGCCGTTTGTTTGAAGAAGGAATTTCTTGAGTGATTTGAACTACAGCCAGCCCGGTTAGTGGTACTGTTCCCTCGGCCGCAGTCCCTGCCCATGTCCGCGTCCAGCCAACCTGGGACCTCGCACCCTTCAGCTGCAGCTCTGAAAAACACGTGGGTCATCCCAAGGATACCTCACACAAGTGGCTACACACACAAAATACACTCTGAATTCTGGTTTTTAATTTCGTCTACTAAGTACAGAATAAAAAGAATATTACATTGATAAATTAACTACCCTACAACTAACTACCCTTTCTTCCTTCCTAAGTATCAACCAATGCAAAACCAGCACAAAGTGTAACCACTGTAAAAAAAAAAATCCATCCCTTTTGCATCAATGAATTATTTATATTCATGCCTTTATACATTTATGTACATGATTCCGTAAGCATAGTTTGATCTATGGTAGGTACTTCTGCATTTTTTAACCTGCTAACTTCCATAATACCATGTCAAAAAAGTAACTTGAGAGGAAACAAGTCCAGGTTAATTTAAGTCAGGAATTAACGAGAAAACATTCCAAATAAATTTAAGTAAATAGGAGAACATCTCTGAAGCATCGGTGCCCTGGTGAAGTTCTGCTCTTTCAGGGCCAAGAGGAAGTGCTTAACTATATTGTGCACTACGGTAAATGTGGAAAACGAACGTGGTTGTGAAGATCTGTCAAAGGCTGAGGGCGAATTGTGGAAAACACTAAATGGAACAAGTCCATACCTCACCCTGCTCACAGAACACGATGACCGTGCACTGCACGGCGCATCTGCACTGCAGCGAGCGACACCCCTGTGGCTGTGAAGTCCCTACCAAGCACCTGGTAACCTGGCCCTGACTGCGTTAGCTGACACAGCACTGAGCAGGTCTACCATCGCCTGTGCCCTGGGAACGCCAGCGGCGGGCCTACGGTGAGACCCGCCAGGGGCAGGCCCCAGCAGCAGCGCTTTAACGCTGCTTTGCTCCGGCTCAGCCCGCTCCGGGCACCGCCCCGCCACGGGGAGACCCGCCCCGCCCCGCCGCGGCCGGGGCCGGAGC